>VFFE01008751.1:775169-807892 GCA_008921705.1 Burhinus oedicnemus
GGAGGGGGGGGGAAGGGCAGTGGGGAAGGAATGCCCGCGCGCGCGCACCCTCCCTTCCTCCCGGGTCGCCTAGGAAACAACGGGCCGTCGCTCAGGTCGGTTAGCGGCAGGGAAAAAGGAGGGGGGGCGGTTTAAAGGGGGCGCGCGCGCGTGCTCGCCCCGCGTCACGTGGGCGCCGCCGACCCAATAGCGGCGGCGAACGGTAGGCGCTGGAGTACTACGGGCTGGGGAAGGTGAGGCGCGAGAGGGCGGGGCGGGTCCCTCGGCACAGGCCCCGCCCCCCGGTAGCTCCCCTCACGGCAGGAGCCGCCGTGTCGCGATCGCTGACCCTCGGGACAGGGCGGACAGGTGGGAGCCCCGGTGTGAGGGGCCACGGAGGAGGGGGGGACCGCTGTGAGGGGCCGCTTCAGGCCGGGGGCGGCGGGGGCTGGTTTCTGTGGGGGTGGCCGCCCTGTGAGGCGCGCCGGGGCTTTGACAATGTTATTCTTAAAAGTTCCGCCTGTTCTTTTTATGTTTTGCTTTGTTTTTATAGACACTAGGATTATATAAGTGCGTACTGAGAGAGCAGCTGCAAGATTACACGATGCAGATTAGAGATTACGTTGATTCAGCAGATTGTCCTGTGCATGTCTGAGAAAGATTACACCAGCAGTTAAGAATACCCATTTGCTGTGGTAAGCTGTGGTTTAAGTGGAACAAATTAACTCAATACAAAATTAAATGCAAAAAAAAAAAAAAGGCAAGTAAAAAAAACCCTAAGGTTAAGAATGTGCTTTAAATGGACAAAATAATCTCTTTTTTGTTTTGAAATTCAAGTTTTAACAGTCCTCCTGTATGCTGGGCTGCTGTGGAATTGGCAGCAACCAGTTATTACTGATCAATTGGTGTTTGCAGCAATCGGTTATTACTGTCTGGATGATGTTTAGCTTAAAAAATCAAAATCAGTATTATGAAGACAGTACTATGAAGACTACTTACATTAGGTTCCTGATGACTACCCTGTAAAAGTAAATATCTAAACTCTTATGATACGTATTTTTTAGTATCTCAAAATTATTTACGTGATACTGGTCTATTTTATTAAATGTCCACGTGCTAAACTGTCTTCTTGTATGCCAGTTTGTAATACAGATTTTTTAAGTTCTGATTTTTGGATCTGAGATTACTGACATTTGAGAGCTGACATTCTGATGGACACTATATCTACCACTGAGATATGAATAAAAATTAATCACGCAGTGAGAACCTTTAAGTTATATTACATTTCAGTTGATTTCTTAGAGAGTTTAGGGTTGAAACCTGGGAGCGAAAGTGCCAGAGAAGAAATCAGTAAACACACAGAATGAAAGAACAGTGTTGTGGGTTTAGTTTTTTTTTTCCGAAGCTTGATAATGGGGTTTTTTTGATGCAAGTGTCTTCTAAAACTTATCAACCCCCCTACACACACACACATAAGCACTCACAAGCTCAAGACTGGAATCTCTATCTCAAAATTACAAATAAGTAGTATGACTATAGTAGTTATATTTGGCAGAAGCCTCAACTGAAATGTAGCATTGCCAGCTTCTGTATATCATACAGTAGAATTGGGGTTTCAGATGGGAATTTGCAGTTGGTTGCGAACTACTTCAGAAATTTTAGGAATGGAAAGTTTTCCCTGAAATTTACTGTAATGTTTCAGATTATGATTTCAACATCATGACAACAGTTTTACCAGCTATCTTGGTATATAACTAATCCTAGACACACTTCAGTGGATAAAATAAAAATGTAAACCTGAAGTTTTGCTGTAGGCATTTCTAAGACGACTCAGTCATTTGTTGTCATTTCAGAAAACTGTAATGGGAAGAATTTTGAACAACTGTATTAAAAAAATTCACCTGTCAATCACAAGTATGTTGAGACTTGTGAGCTATTTGGCATCTGCCTTCAATTCTGTGTTTTGTTAGAGTTCCTTCATGTTGTGGCTATCCCATCTTAAGAGAAACTTTTGGTGTGTAAATTTGAGTAACACGTGGTCCTTACACAAATTTGTTGTAGTATCTCATCTTGGATCTCCATTTGTTTCAGGCAGTTTGATGGATTTTTTTCTGATGCCTGATGATTTTCTGTGCTAAAATCAGTTATGAGCTTTGTATGGTAAGGGTATTAGAAGTTACCACCTAGATAAGAAAATAAACAGACTTCTTTTAACAAGACTTCAGTCCAGTTCCTGGCTCTTGGAGAAAATAAGAGGTATAGACTACTAACTGCTTGATAGATATCAAGGACACATCTCAGAAAGAAATTTATGTTTAATTAGCCTACTAAGCAGATCGTGCAATTTTTAAAATTTTTTTTCTCTTCATTGTTTTCACAACACAAATATTTGAGCTCAGTATTGGGGCAGAATGAGATTTTACCTCTTTTGGATTTTAAAAAAGAATACATAATGCAGTAAAATCCCATTCTTGAAGACAGCTGTAAGGTGCAACTTAATCTAAGTGAACAAACAGTGAATATTTGAAATAGCCATGTGACTGAAATGATCTTTAATTTGGGGGAGCGTTTGTATAGCAATTAATTTTAAGAACATTTGGATAGCAAAGAATCATAAAACAAACCCCAAATCATTATTCAATGCTTTCTTTTTATCTGCCTGTGCTCATTAAGACTTCCAGTAATCATCTTTTGCGGATACAGCATTTCATGAATGCTGAGAACAGTTAGCCATTAAAAGTACACAAAAATAAGTGGCAATAAGATTCTGTTTTAAATATATGGCACACAGGTTCATTTAAAGACAAAACTAATGAGTTCAAAAGACCAGCCAGCCTCCAGTACAGCCGGATATTAGCACACGTTTTTGCTAAAGAGCTGAACCCATTGTAGTTTTGTGTCTGAGTCCTCAATTTGACCAGAAATCCAATACCAGTCACTGTATTCTTTCCCCTGCTGTTTTAGTGCCCAAGAAGCACGGGGTTGTATACATTTTCTTGTGTGGCTCACTTTAATCTGTCGTTTCTCTGCTACAGGGTAGTAGTAACCCAGTATTTTCCACCACATTTGCAGCTTTCAGTGTGACACACATGTAGACATAGAGTTCATGCTTCATTCAGCAAAGCACTCAAACATGCTTTAACTTAGTGATTTCAGATATGATTAACTCTGAACATGTGATTTAAATCCTTTCCTAAACTGAAGCCCTTGTTAACGGATCCAGACTACAAAAATAAAGATGCACAGGACTTTCAAGTAATTGAAGAGGCTGAAATAGTATCAGTATATATCCGTATACACAGGTGACCTAACTTTAATGTATAAACTGTAACCTTTTAAACAATGTATTGTTATTAACATCAGTTTAGATGACAAAGATGTGGGGAAAAGGGTAGAACTGATCTGAATTTTTTTTTCAACAAGCTGGCACAGAGCAAAATAGGCTGTACTTTAAATTTCAGATTCAAGTACTCTAACTTGATACACAAAGTAATCTTTCACGAACTCCCAAGATGCATGAAAGATAAACATTTGAGCATTCATAGAATAGGATTCTTAGTTTCTGTGAGCATAGGCTACAGCTGTGTCTTAAAAGAAGACACTGAGTTTAGAAAGTGTTAGGTAGATGCACAAATGATCTCTTGTGTTTCAAGTACCAGTTCAGTGCACAGATAGATGTAAGCAAGTTAGAATCGACTTTAGCAGCAATTTTTGCTCCAGCATTTCATTTCCTTTACAATGTACCAGCTTGCTTTTCTAATGAGGTGATAGAGAGTCAAATTTAGCCTTTTTAGGACACAGATACATACTTAAACTTCTGTTCAGAGTGCAACAAACGCCCCAGAGAAAAACATTTACATATAAATACATGACTACCTAATGATTTACTTTTCAGTCTTAAAAAAAAGGCCACAACCGTGAATGCTGTCAGCAACATCTCTTTTGAAAGTGATCTTTAGACCCAAATTGTGATACTTATTATCAGAACTTAAAGAATAGAATTATGCATACATGCATACATCCTCTTAGATTGTTTAACAAGTATTTTCACCCGCTTGCTTCGCCACCCCTTTCCTTGAATATGCAGGCAACAAAGTTTGAAAATAAAGAATTAGCAGTCCCATAGCCTTCTTCAAACTCTTTTGTTCTCTGCAGTCATAAACAGTTTGTAGTACACATAACAATTAGTCTTAGTCCAAACAGCTGATGAGGTGCATAGCACATCCATTTAATACACTGATGCAGTAGAAAACTGTCAGCTTCCTCCAAGGAATTTTCTGCTGGATCATTGGATTTAAGCATCTCCTGAAAAGATTCAAGTTACACCAGTAGCAGCACCAGAGAGATAGTGAGGTGCATACTGACAATATAATGAAGGAAAGGAAATGAGAGAACTCCTTTTTGCAGTAGCAAAATCAGGTTATTTTGTCTGTTCAAAGACCCATATCCTAATTAAATCTGGAAAAGGAGCTAGTCTGAAATTTATGTTATATATCCTATTATATTTTGTGTTATGAGAGCTATTGGGTATTATACAATTTTGTGGCACATTCTAAGAAAAGGTAAAGTGAATTAAAAAGGACTGCTTGCTCCAATAAAATACAAATTTAAATCAGATTTTTGACTTCTGTATATGACATTTTTATGATGCAATGTATATATACTACATTATGTGAATGTTTTGAATTCAGCAATAAATTGTAGTACTGGTAACCCTAGAAAAATATGGAAGTGATTCTGTGAGCATAACGGGGTGTTACCCTATTGTGTATTTGGCCTCTGTATGCATGTTTGTCTTTGTTATAACTTCACCCACATTGCACTATATGTAAATTTGAAGCCTTTTTAACAACATATACAGAATCCAGATCTTGACTGTTAAAAGTAACCATCTCCAGGATGATTTATTTCTTTTAAAAACAGGATTCTAGTTCTGAAGTGAATTGTGTTGGTTTGTTTCTTTGTCCCGCGTGCTATGTTAATTGTACTTGGTTGTGTACACAAAGCAAGCAAAGTTGTGTATCTGTGAGACAGCCCAAGAAGACAGTCTTTGGGTGGGGACCTTGCCGTTACAGCCCAGTATCACAGGGAACTGCCATTTCAGATTTTCTTGTATGGACCGGACTTAAAGAGCTAGAGAAGCCATTGGAGGTCCCATGAAAAACAGAACTGTCTGCTTATACAGTAAGTACAAATGCGCTATACCTTTTGAAATGGGCCTCTATGGAAAGTTGCCTTTCTAGTACTAAAAGCAGTACAGGCAATTATTTCTGGTAAAGTTGATAATTTATTTTATTTTATTTGATCATTTAATGGGAAAAAATCTCTCTCCAATATAGGACAGTTTGCTTAAATATTTACTTTATGTACACGTTAAAGTATAATTAAGAAAAAAAGCAAACATTAAAAAATAAGATCTATCCTGTTAGGCTTATTCAATAACCTATTTGGTACAATAAAGCTTGACTATACCTTACAAGAAAATGGAATATAGCAACGTTAGATGTTTATAGAGTTGGCATGTCTACAGAATAAGTTTCTTTTTAGCAAGATTGGTTTCTGTCCAGGCAGAGAGTTCTATTCCATATTTTAAAAATAATTGTACAAGTCTTGACCTTGCTGAGTTCTGTTAAATTCACAGCCTGTATTACTAATTTCACCTGACATCCAGACATGAGAAACACTCAAGTGAAACACACACATTCTCTGAGAAATGACAAATTGGGAAGTTCTTGTTTGTGAAATGCAAGAATTCCACCACCAAGATCTTACCTGACTGAGTAATTAGTAGTCTGAGCACTGCTTCAATTGTATGCACTGACTTTCAAGGTACAGATACCAATTTAATTTGCTAGCCAGAAAGAATAATTTAGATTGCCTAAAAGCATCAGGTATTACAATTCTGAATAAGCATGACAGTTTGAAGAAAGTATTCATTGTTTAAACGTGCTTTAATGTGAATTTGGTTTTACTCTGTAGTACTGCCCTTAAGAGTTCACTGACCTTGACGGTACACTTGAATGTTTGCCATTAACTGCGACGTAATGGAACTTACATATAATATAACAGTGTATTACTGTCGAAGTACAACCAATGTCTTAGCAACAACACTGAAAGATGTGTTCCAGTAGCTATTTCTTCAGGGAAAAAAGTCACTGGGATTAAAAATGACATGCTAAATTTACATGTTTGTCTTTAGGTGCCGTTTTAGAAGAATAGCCTCTGATCAAGAATAAAAATTGTTGTCGGAATAATATGCGAACAGGTAATTCCTTCCAAGTCTTTACTTGGATGTGTATACATATATAATTAGAATTCCTTGAAATTGCATTGATTTTGACAGCTGCCATTGGGATTGTCACAACTGCTCCACAGGGCTGTCTTCACTTACTAGTTAGCAAACTAGAGTTCACCGGGCAGTGGTACAAATTTGCTTATGGAGATGTTTGCTTTGATCAGTCCTAATATTTCACAGTTCGTGATTGATTAGCATACAGTCCAAAGTTGCTTATAAGTGAGGAAGCATGCATCAGCCCCTTTATCTTCTGTCAACATTTCCCACTCCTCCCCCTTCCCTTTTAGCAGACTTCAGGATTAGACAGTCTGTAGTATTTTAGCCTCTGGACTAGGCAAGACAGCTGAGTCAACATGTGGATTATCAAGGCTGGCTTGGTTCTTTGGGGGTTAAGGTGGTGTTGAGCCTTTATTTGTTTTTCTTTTTAATACATAGGACAGTCAGGTTACAAAAATTTAAATGCAAACAGAGAAGATAGTTTAGGGGCACGTTTTTGTGCACGTCCTCAAAAAGAATAATTGAGAATCAGTGTATTTAGAGGCTGCTATTACCTCTGCCAGTTTCAAGTATTCACAGGCTAGCATTAGGAAGAACAATCTTGTTTCATTCCTCTTCACTTCTCCTCTCACCAAACCCCAACTTTTTTAAAAAGTAACTTTCATATCCTACTTCTCTTTATTTAATCTCTCACATAGAAGGATATATCAAAATAGATATATTATGTAGAACATGTTGATAGAGTTTCTACAGTTGTATTAATTGAAAAGCTTAAATCTTTTGTATTTTTTTTAAATTACGTGTCATCACTTGTTAAACTTTTCTATCATCTTGATTACGGTAGTCTGAATGTAGTATACATTTGACTTTCAAAGCATACAATTTGCATTTTTAGATCAATATAATGTATTGACTTACCTCATGAAAAATCATAACACATTCACTGATGCTAATGTAATTGGGTTTTGGCTTGTATTGAACCCCTTCTGATTCTCCAGTATACTCTTTTGCATCATTGACTATAAATTTAAAGGGATAAACGGTTGCTTTCATACTTCCCTGTCTATAAATACAGAGCTGTAGCTTTCAAATTTGATCCAAACTACTGCATTTCAGTGAAGTAGGTATGGAGTACAATAATACATATTTTTGTATTGTAGCAGAACCTGCCACTAGTAGTAATTATTTTTTTTAAAGTGTTAGAGCATCCTGAATTTTCTTTTATTCTCTTTCATAGTTCTGTCATATACTTTATACTGTATTACTCTGGTACTTTCAATAAGTAGTAGCAAAGTATTAATGCACAAAATAGAATTAATAAAAAGCACAATTAGATGGAAAATGGGGCACCTTATCTACATGGACATAGAGATTTCTTCAAATATTTCATTACTGGTAAAATTAAGGCTACCATTTTTCCCTTAGCCCTGAAAAGAAGTCTAGCTGTAGAAGGAAATAGCCTATAGAGAAATTGTCTGTAATTACAATCAAAAAGGTTTCGAAGGCTTCCTAGGCATTTTTTGTTCTCTCTCTCCACCTCTCTCACTTTTCTCTAATAGGCCTAAGACAGAGTGCCTGGGCTATTTTGCCAGAACAGAAATGTCTAGTTGTGCTGCAGAGCTGGTCCTTAATACACAGATCACACTGTAACAGTGAGAGAATCATTCTCCCAAATGCTCTAAGACCTGAATGACTTGAGGCATTTAGTTTTCTTCAGTACTCTACCACTATGCCAGTGTGAGACAGGCCTACTTCTGCATAAAGATCAAGAAAAGAAATAGAACCATAAGGCAGGATTTTAAGGAGGTTAACAAGTTCTCATTAATTCTCATGAGAATTTCTTTGAAGGCTTTCCACAAGCTGTCTAAAGGGATTTTTCTGTGGGGCCTACCTTCTATCATCTCGCTTTTCCATCTGGTAGAATTTCAACAACACTTAACTCCCTCAGATGCTTACTACAGTTGAGAGCAGGTCAGAGTTGAGAGTTTTGCTTTTTCTCTCTTCATTTTTATAATTATATAGATATCCTGATACGCTGTTCATGTATTCAATATACTTGCTTCATTTAAGGAAGGATGTAGCCTTCAATTTAATCACACTGTCACAGAAATTCCACTGTTATGTTTGATTAGACTAAAATAAAATAATTTATAGTTCTTGCTTAAAAACCTGCTTGGTTTTTTCTGTTACCATTTTATTCCTGTTGCAATTATACTGTTACCCATGTGAAATAATTTAAAAAGTTTTTTAATAGTGAGCTTGCAGTAATAGAATTGCCAGTAGACAAACACAGAGTTAAAATAAATTTCCATTTGACTTCTAACAAGGTAGGGCAGAATACATATTTCTGTTATGCCACATCCTGAGCCAATGCAACAAAGTCAAACACGAACAATCTTTCCAGCCTCACCTCCCCCCTCCTCCAGCTCCTTAATTTATCGGCACACATGCAAAAATGTCCAGTTACCACTTGGATGCTAGCACTTTGATAACATGACCATGAAACTGAATTCCTGTTGAGCTCTGTAGTGTAACTGCCATCGTCTTAAAATAATGTAAGGACTTTACTCACACTCCTACACCAATATGCCATCAGAGAAGTAGAAGAATGTATGAAAAGATGGGACAGTGGAATTACTAGAGATGGTCTACAGGATGGCAGGATGCACAATGTTTTTGTTGCACAGGGTTAGAAGTAGCTAAGCTTTTCTGCTACTCTTAGAAAAGTCAGGTTTATTTTTATATACAAAGCTGTAGAAGCTCCCTCTAGGGCAGAAGGTCTTGTGGCCACACTTCCTCCCTTTTTTATGTAGGAATAAAGGGGAACCCCAACTCTTTCCTGAAAGACAAATAAGACAATGAAAATCTTGATTCTTCTTAAACAACACTATATTTTGTATAGAAAATGTTTTCTATACATAAAGAATGAGACAGCAGATTCCTATTTTCAGAAATTCTGGGAGAAATAACAGCAAAAACAACACCTAAAGTGTGAGGTAACACGATTCTCACACTTGTGATGTCAGAAGACTGCTCTGTTTTTCTTTTGATTAAGATATTGTGGTTTCATAAGATTGAAAAAATATATTTATAAATATATGTATGCACATACATAAAATGAGTTACTGATGCATTAAATGTATTATAAGTATATGCAGTCCAACTTCTAAATTTAGACTGCTTTCAAAAAGAGTGAAATGGTACAGTTAGATATTCTATTTAAGCATAAAACAGACAACAGCTGCTATGAGTGCCAACATTAGTATCCTGTATTTGAGGTTTTATTAGAATGTCTAATTGTGTTTAAAACACTAACAATTCACATAAGGAGCCTATTGAGTTAGAATAAAGCCTTTTTGAGATCCATGGAAATTACAGTGTAACAGGCAGTCTTCTACTTAAGTGACGCTTCGTAGGCTAGCTCCTCCGTTGGTTGTTAAAAATTGGGGTGGGAAGACTTGGTGGTGTCCAACTGCGCTATGATTCAGCTCTTATAACAGCCTGAACCAGTCTCAGGATGTCATGGTCCACACCTGAGACTATTCTGGGTTTATCCGTACTGAGTCCGATTCTCTCACAGAAGCTAGTTAAGCTAAAGATAGTTTGTGCCACTGGGACAGGACAAACCAGACTTCATATAGGTCATCATGAGCATCACTGTACTCAGTACAGTTTGTAGTCATGAAAGGCAAATGAAGTAACAGACAATTTGAAAGAATTTTGCATTTATTCATACAATTTAGGTGCTTCACATCTGATATGGTGAAAATTTTGTGATCTTTTTGCATATTGTTACATGAAACAATTCTGCAAGATAGATAGTGCTATACATTGCTGGAAGGCAAGACATACCTTATTTGTTCATAGGGTGGTTTTGTTTCTGTGTGGTCATTTGTTTTGGTGTTTTTTTGTGGTTTGTTTTGATTTTGCCACCCCTACTCCCTGAAAGTATAATTGAGGTCTCCTTTTATTGACAAAAATACAGAAGTCTCTATTTTTCTCTGTTTTGGCCTTATTTTTAAGATCATGAAGAACTCTGTGGCACCAATTATGGATCTTTTTGTCTAAATGGAGGGATTTGTTATATGATTCCTACTGTATCCAGTCCATTCTGCAGGTCAGTGAAGCTAAAGTTTGTGTGTTTAAGTATTGGACAGTAGCTGTCTAAAGACTATTTCTCCATTTTGCTTCTTTGAGAAATTACTGTTAAAACATTATGTAAAAGAAAATACCTATTACCTATGGCTGTTCCAAATTCAGCAATTTATGCTCAGATTACTTATCTAGCTTGCAGAGATGTGACAAGATTAGAAAAATAAACGTGTATACTTGTTTGACAGGTGCAACGATACTCAGTTACGCTGTGTGCTGTATTTCCTACCCTGATTACAACACAGAAAGGAACAAAATACCCTTTGCCTTATGGAATATAGACTGTAGGAAAAGCATTCAGAAAGGCAAAGTACATTCCCAGTTTTTCTTCCAGAGGAATTATATTGCAAAAATTCTTATAACATAAAATGGCCTGACCTGAACAAAATGAGGAGGCACAAAAAGGAATATAAGGGGAAAAAGTATGTAATTCAAGACTTACTATGTTCTCTGAATCTCACTGAAATACTCAAAGGTCAGCTTTACAGTGACAGCCAAAGATTACTTGATAAAGAAACATCAAGGCAGCAAATAGAGATACTTCTTACACCATTCATTTATGGGACCATTCTTTTTGAAGACCATGTAGCATTCTGGAAAAGAGGCACTTCCTATTTTTGCATGTGGATACGTTTCTTGCAAAAATATAGCCCTATCCTTTCATTTTCTCATTTACCAAGACATAAGAAGATGCTAAATTAAATTCTAATTTTTTATGGTTCTGCATTTACTAATTCTGAGTTATCATTCATCAAAATAAATTACGGTTAATTTAATGGGTTTACTTAATAATAGGTGTTCAGAGACCTATTACATACACTTAAGGATATCACCTTGTTTTCTTCCGTGGCAACTTCTGCTCCCTCTTCAATCTTGAGGTATAACTAATGATAACTGGATGAAACAGTTGAAGAAGGAAACAAAATCTTTTCTAAAATGCCTAATTAAAGTACTTCTTTCCTTTGTTTGGGACAGTTCAATTTAAACATTTAAACTCAAGCATGTAAATTCATCTAGTAGGTGAAAAGAGGCAATTTTGTGGTAAATGCTCATTGAAAAATATACACAGCATATCACCGTCATTAAGCATATTGTCCAATGTCATACAATGAATCAGATCCAGAAGTGAGGATAAAGCCTGGAAATGCTATATGATAATGATTTATTCTAACTGCTAAACCTTGCAAGCTTATGCTGTGTAAAATAAATGCTACACACAAAAAAAGTAAAACACATTGAAATACACAGGTGTTTTTTTTCTGGAAGGAATCCCATATTATTGATACTGAAATACTTAAATGAAAAAAGAATGGTTAGACTAAACAGCATCAGTTACACAATTTCAAAGCACCCTCTCAACTATTGCTAGACTGTGTAATGAGGAAGGTGTATTTGATGCAATAACTGTAAACATGAAGTAACAAATATTCAGAACAATTCATTCTTCAGGAGCACAAGTTAGTCAGCATAGATAATTTCTACTTTAAAAGGGCTCCAAATGAAGTAATTTGTAATTCAGGTATGAGAGGATTTTATAATCTGCTGAAGCAGAAAAGTAACATCTTAAGAGAATTTCTGTTATACTCAGGCAATCTTACAGCATTTAAATTATCAAGTATTTTTCTTCTGTATCCAGTGGTTGATTATAAAGTTATATGTTATATATATAGAAGCATTCTATTTAAGCATGTCCTTATTCTAAGCATGTTCCTTAATCAGTCAGAGAAGGCTAATTATAGATGAGAAAGGTTTTGTTTACACACAGATATCTTAGTAATCAGCAGTGATGGGAATAGAAACAACAAAAAAATGCATCACTATTCAGCAGAATTCAGAAAAATATTTGATGCTTTGGAACTTCAAGACTGGCATCATCACACACTTGCACAAAATTTCTTTGATGCAGGTTTTGGCCAAATCCCACCTAAAACTTCCAAGTGTTCTCAGATGATCATCTCCCACCAACAGAAAAATTGAATCAGTTTTAGAATCAAAGGCTGAATGATCATTAGTACAGCATTGATTCAAAGGGGGAAATGGAGCAAGAACAGACTAACAAACTGTAAAAATACCTTAAAACACATTTGCCTTGACATCCTACTTATTTACACAAATGTGTTGTGCTAAACATAGTCCAGATTACCTGATGCAACATCATTGGAAGTAATTTCACAATGTAACTAGGAAAATTGCATAATTCTTTAGAACTACGTATTTTGTAGCATGCTAACAAATTAAGAGCGACTGTTTACTTTTGGAATTTCAGTTATTTTTACCATTCAGAAATGGATATATATACACAAGGTAGAGATTTAATAGAAACAAAACATTAGTTGACACCTCAACATTAGCAGATTTTAAATACAGCTGACTTGTGTTAAAACACGAAGTTGCTCAGCTGCCATCTTTCCTCATTCCTTTCCTAACAATGAGTTAATGTTCTCAGCAGCAAAAGGCACACCTGTCACCATAAACAAGATGAGCATCAAACCCTGGAATGCTCAAATGTACTAATTAAACATGCAGCAGAATGGAGAAGGATGGAAAAGCAGCTGCCTCAGGTGTATCATAAAACATGAGGCTGAAAGCTGTTTGCCTCAGCACCTGATGTGCAGCTGTCCCATAATCATTAATTAATGCAGTGCAGAATTAAGATGTTGTGTCTGAGGGGAAGCTCTGGTATTTCCATTTTGTCTTACACATGGCAGATTTCTGAGAGCCACCTTTCTGTATTTCAGACAAAATACAGATGGTATAAGACCACACAAACACAAGTCCTTTGCTTCTGAGGGCAGTACACACAGAAATTAAAAGTGAATGCTCTTCTTTTGAGGAAGGGATCATATTCTGCAGAGAGCAGTGCATTCAGGCTAAGTACTGCAAGGGACAGAGGCAGACCTTAGAAATCTCCGCCCTGAAATTCCTGTGTATGGTTAAAGGATATCTCTATTTTCCACTTCCTTTGCTTCTACCCTAATCTCTCCTCCACCTTTCCTATACTAATCCAGTAAATCCCATGCAAATTCCTTCTACCACTTTCTGTATACCCCATCCTTGTCTGGCTCCTTCTCTGAGATTGGCTCTTGATTCTCTTTTTCAAATGTCCCCATGAGTGATATACTTGCTGTGCCGTAAGCCTTCAGAATATACACGCTGCAAGTTGCCAGTGAAGGGCTTCCCATTCATCTGGGCTTTTCTTCTTTCTCTGCCTCCATAACTACACTTTCGCATACCCCAGGCTCTTCTGAAAACAAAGTGTCCAATTAGTATTTTTCAATTCTGCTTTTAGCTTGAAAAGTAGGAACAAAAGTTAGAACACACACCAAAAGGATAGCCAAAAAAGGTCAATAATTAAGATTTATTTTTAATGAGACATAAAATATAAAATGCAACATTATCTTATGTGTTTGAAAAGTGTTAGTGATCAGAATTAATATCATTGCCAGATGTGGTAAAGCTTGCCATATAAACACATAACTAAGGGAGTTCTAGGGGAAAATAACCCATTCTTTCAACTTCTCTCCAGGAGTAGCATGAGTTTCAGGAGTAGCATGAGTGTATAAGAATACAACTTCAGAGTAACAGTTCTGAAACTCCTCTGAACACAAAACTTTTTAAAAAGCTGCTTAAGGCTTCCAATTAACTTTGCTATTGCCTATTCACTTTGGCTTTAAATTCTTTTTCATACTTAACGGTTGCCATTATAGTGTATACATTAGGACAACTTTTAGGAGCCTGCTACAGACTAAGGATTATGGTGATTTTTAAGCTATCAGCCATGTAATCTGAATTGCACTGACAAGCAGATAATTTTTCAGCTGTCTTTTTCTGCTTTGAGCTTTGTATTTACATGCAAGTAATTTTTATACCAAGAAGCATCCAGGTTTTTCCTGACTAAAAGAAGACTAAAGAAAAATTAAAGTCAAGACTCTTATAGTATAATACTAAGCAATAGGAGTCTGTGTGCATATTTAACTCAAATCCTATTTCCACTTTTAAGGTCTGTCAGATACTTGCTTATAATGCCTACCTCAGAGTCTGGAAGAGAAAGAAACCTTACCTTATTACCTAAATCAGACAGGCAGTAGATCACTTGCACTGTCTCATGAACTGCATCTGCAAAGGAGACGGCAGAAATGCCTTGTGTTATTGGAGGGCTGTTATGCTTATATTTTAGTTACTGTTCAGATTGTAAAGGATCAATATAATTGTGGACGCACTGGTCATCTCCTGACATCTTATCCAATGCAGTCTATTTCGTCCCACCTTGTATTGATGCTGATATGGGTAGTTTTGATTAATGTCCTGTGTTGAAAGATTCTGCGGTTTCTTTACATATATTATGTTAGTGTTTTGTCTCCAGCATAGCTCCTATAGTAAATTTATATACAACAGTTGAGGCTGGCTCATCTTACCTGACAAGAGGTGTGGGCATGTGTGCATGCATGTGCAGGCATCTAGGAAAGCAGAAATCTGGATGCTATCTGAAAATGGGAGATTGTAGCCTCACAGCTTTTTCTCAAACATTTGAAAGCTGTTGTCTTTCAACTCTAATTGAATTGGAAATTCTAATTTCTTAGAGGAGGAAAGACCTTTTTTTCTATTTTAAAAATCAACTTTGGAATTCTACATAGTAGGACCATTTAAAGCCAACAGACAGCATGTGCAGGAACAGCAGGCTAACCGCATGCAAATGATGTTGTGCATCAGCAACATCTGGCCTAGTGACCACAAGACTTAATTAGTGTAACTCCCTCTTGCTATAGCCTAGGAGCAGGCTTCTCTGTCTTTTGCACTCATTCATTCAAGTGCAGAAGCACAGTTGCCTGCCATATTAACAACTGCAAGTGTCATTCTGAACTTGTAGTCTACTTTTTGGCATCCATTACAAGCAAGATAAACTATGAGTTGCTACTGACTTTTAAGGCTGTGTGTATTAAGACTGAATACCTCTAGGAGACACTAAACAGATACCATCAGTCTGCATTACGTTCATAACCCATATGCTTGTTAGAGACTACTTTTCTGTCTTGCTTGCGGTCACTGTGTACATAACTCCACTGAAATTATTAGAGCTCTGCTAATGCAACAGGATAAGCAGATCTTCTGAGTGAGTTCCACTGCTAATTACTGAAGTCTGCTTAGTTTCTTTGCCACCGATTTTAGGAAAGGACTTGCTTACAGTAGAAACCTTTCCCTCTCTTCATTGTCTTAAAGCCTCAGTTGCTTCCATATTTAACATAGTCCTTCACCTGTTTGTACATCAGCACTGATGACTTTATAAAAGCTTGTGCAAGCCAGTATTTGAACATCTGGATTTTCAGAAATGCCCTAACTGTAGCAGAGCCTGTTTGTAGGGTCACATTAGCTGTAATTATGTTAATTTAAATGTAACCGAAAGATATGTCATCTCAATTTTCCTGTTTCTATGAAAACCTCCACAATTTTTAGGTTATGTGACAGTATTTTCTACATCACAACTCTTCTCTAACCCTAGCCTTTTACCTAATCCTATATGCAACTCTCTTCAGTGCTAGAAGGACTGTCTTTTCTTCCTCCTGCTTCATTTTTCTCATTAGGTTACTGACTTACTCGCTTTACACTCATTCTCTAGAACTTTTCCATGAGCCTGAGTCTGATGCCAAAACCTATTTATTTTTTCTTCCTGTATCATTTTAGCCTTGCATTATTCTGCGGTTTTCATTGGTATTCAAGAATACTTCTATGAATTTTATATTCCATTTTCTATCCCCGTTATTCTATTCAGCTCTCCAAAGCATTTTTCTCTCACTTGCTAGAGAACAATGCCCCACTCAAACTACACTTGTATTCTTAAAAGTATTCTACTGTATTTCAGAAATAGGCCACTGAAATGCCACTATACTTACAGTAAATATCTGGAACATTATCTTAAGCAATCAGAGCAGCCTGCCTACCCTTCCTTCTCCCAGCAGTCAAACACAGTAACTTTGAAAAGTCTCACATTATCCTTAATAAATGGTGGCTGTTTGATCAGTTGCACAGCTTTAATATATGATGATAATTGAATCTTTTTTTCTAGTGCCTAAATCTTCCATTTTATTTCCAAAGGCAAAAGATTAAAAGAAATGGTAGTAATTCTTTGTGCAATAGTTTAGACCAGCAGTACTGAAATAGCGGTCCATAATCTACAGACAGCGGTGCTGGGAGTCACATCAAGCATGCATGGTGGTACGCTCACAGGGATCCATTTGTCTTACTTAGATATGCTAGACGTCTTTGCTTTTTGGCAGTTCCTCTCCACTCCACCTTCTTATCCCTCATCTGAAATTATACCTTGCAGCTGCCAATGGCAGTTGAGAACTTCAAGTATGTTACGGAGTTCAGCCCATTTTTCTCAGCTGGAGCCTGAAATTGCTTATGTCACAGATTATTATGACTTCAGTGCCAGAAATAGCAAGAAGGAGCAAGATCTTTAGTAATACAAATAGAGAGAAGCAAATTTACATACATAAAAGATACATGCAGAATGTAGTTATTGAATGAACTGCTTTCCATTTTCTGTAATGCAATAAATTCCTTAAGAAAACCTAACAGAATAAGTGCAAAATATAAGACATGAAGATTAGTTTAGCTTCATCCTTTCTATTTTTGACTCAATATGAATTACTAAGCCATTCATTTTATTTATTTTTAATAAAATAGCATTCCATTTTACCATGGTAAAACACTATATTCATTTTAATCCTTTCTCCAGAAGAAGTTTTCAGAAGCTCAATACATAATATAAGCATAGTAGAGAAGACTTTTAGCTAGGTCTCTCCAGGAGAGGGTCATTCACCAAGCATGTAACATGTTCTGGCATGAATTATTACACTGCATAAACTACTTTTGCAATTTAAGGTGTGCTGTGTCTCAATGGATTCCCATTTCCTTGATCTATTTAGGTCACAGTACTAGCTCTTCAACAAAGAAAGCTGGAAAGTTACATGAAAGGGGGAAAAGAAAGCATGACTACTGTGTGAGAACCAGTGAGATGACACAGTTAACACTAAAGAGGTGGATTTAATTAATTAAATCTGCCAGTGGAGGAGGCAGATGTAACTGTGAAGTACACCATTGTGAAGTATACTGCTAATTCAATGAATGTATTAAGAAAGATATGGTTTAATACATGAAAACAGTATGGGTCAGAATATAAATTTGATGCCCAACATGCCTAATTCCCTTTGTACCACAAATATGAGGCGAGTGGAAATTCCATAAGAAAACTTGCTGTTGAAGCAAATATAAACCTTGAGTTATGCCATAACAAGTTCTTTCCCCACTGAAGACAAAAAGAAGCCTTCGTGCTTTTCATATTAGATGACACGTTACCATCTAATCTGAATAAAACTTGGTTTCCCAGGTGTATTGAGAATTACACAGGAGCCCGTTGTGAGGAAGTTTTGCTACCCAGCATCAAGTCCCAAACAAAAGGTGACCTGTTTGCAGCTTTCTTGGCTTCACTACTTCTTCTAGGAGTTCTTGTAATTGGAGCATTCTACTTCCTTTGCAGGTAAAAGTGCTTCAGAGTACTGAAGCTATTTAATCAAGTAGAAATTTCTCCTGGTAATCATGTACTAATTATTTGAATGTAGAAGTATGTAATGAATTATCCATAAGGTTTGTATGGTTATTCAGCATAATTAATGTGGATGTCTCAACTGGTTGCTTGTAATATTTTACTCAATGTCTTTTCTAAGCTATTACTTATAGTTGCTTTGTAAAAAATACATGTAGTACACCCCTTTCTGAGAGATTTTACAATCTACCTAGAGTTAGTGCCAATATTTTAGAACATTAGTTCAACCCTTATGTTGTCCAAAGGCTGAGAAGTAGAAGCAAATTACCAAAGTGCTTAGGGATCAGAAACTGTTCCACTGCATTGAATTGGCAGCCGAATCAACTAGTGCAGTTAGCTCCCGGTTCCTTTACGGCTCCTGGTTTAAAAAGGAAAACTAGGGAAAGAATCACATTCAAGAATAATCCCAGGTAGATTTTTATTAACTAACTAACATCTAGAACAAATCAGAGGGCTAGCTCATTTATCCAGGATGATTCATGTTTGAGTAGCATGAAAATGTCAGTGCTAGACAGCAAGTGCTGCAGGTTTGGTTTTAGCAGCATTTTAGGCATATTAGGACTTCAAATGAAAACACATAAGCAGTAACTGGGATTAAGTCAGATATTTGATGCTGTACATATATTAGTATGCTTATACCAAACCCAAACAAACTTACCGTCTTCACTTACTCTCTGCATTTATGTACGCAAGTCAACCTCCTATGTGCCCTCTTGTTTTTAGAGTACAGCACTTTTTGTAACAGCTCCTTTTGTCATATACTGTTAATAGGTATTTATGCCTTTATAAGGCAACATACTAGCCCCTGTAATCCTTAGCCATCACAGACTTGCAGCCTCTTCCTGTTACTCCTATGCTGCATTTCTCCTTGGTTATGATAACCTAAGGTTCTTGCAATTCTGTTCTTTGCTCTCCCATAATCACATTGCTAAACCAACCTCTCTGATCAGTGCCTTTCAATGAGCGACCTTTGGAATAGCTGGTCTAGTTTTACCTCAGCTGCTGTCATGGGAACCCATTGAATGCCAGTTTTTCCCATAGCTGAATATATTTAAAAGAGATAGAGAGCATTTGATAAAACAGAGTTTGTATCAAAAAAAAACTTGTTGTAGGGGATACCCACCACCTTAGTCATTTTGGTTAAATTAATCCTGTCTTAGCAGTGGAACGCCACAACAGTTGCTAGCTAAAGAACATTTGCAGATCACTATAAAGTTATTAGAATAGAATACAGCTTTAACTAACTAAAGAAAAATTCATTCAAGTCTCATAGAGGGAAGGAGAGCGTATCTTCAGAAGTAAAGCTTGCCTCTGAGAAGAAAAAAAAAAGTCCAGAGAGCAGAGAATTCAGAGAGTAATCTGTTAAAAGATCCCTTTCCTCCTGCATGCAGTGAAATTAGGGAAACGCTGGAGACACAATCTACTGAGTTTTATTGTCAAAGAGCCTTGCATTGCAAAGTACAGAAACTTAGAATAACAGCAATTACAGGTCTGTGCAAGTCTTATTAGACAGTTGGAAGATGAACCTCAACTACTAGGAAATCAATTTACTCAAGCTTTACTTAACTGGCAGAACAAGTAGTAGGGCCTTTTTATTAGAAAAACAACAAGGGCAGCAATTCAGTCTTAACATAGTTGCCCTTGAACCTATCTTACATACCAGACTAGCTTGGGAAATCTCATAAAATCATGATCAACTTATTTATTAGAAAGAAAAGAACATAAGTGTCTAAAAATTGTTTTGTCTTACCTTTACACTTCAGAGACTGAGGTAGCACAATCATCTTCTGCTAAACTCATCTATAAAAGAAACACTTTATATCGAAAAGTCCTTCTGTCTTCACTGAAGTGACCAACATATAAGAGGAGTCTCAAGTGAATATTTTAATCTACTCCCCTCTTTTCAGCTGTATAAACAAGGATTATTGCTAGCAGCTGTCATTAATATTATTATAATTCTCTTTTCCCAAATTTGATCTGCCACCTGTATCATAACATTCTGGAATAGGGTGGAACTGGGGCTTGTAATGGTTAGCTGAGAGTTTGTGTCATCCTGGACTTGTCCTCCTGACAGGATATATTAAATTTAAATTAAGAGGAATATTGTGCTATTAAGTTTCCACTATTACACTTTATTAACAAATATGTTTAACCCAGAATCAGAAAGCAGAGAGTATTTTCCGCCATATTGTGTGTTAGTACACATTTCTGTGGCTCTTTCAGCAGAGGATTCTAGCGCAGTTATAGTATAAACAGTGCAATCTGGAGAGATGCAGAAAAGGAGATATTAATTGCAATTTAGGATACAGGAACTGAGTCCCTAAAATCATACATCAAATCTTTTAGAATTTAGGAAATCGGTGCTCTATTTTCTTATCCCTGTCATCACTTGTACCCACCTTCCTTTCCAAGTTTTCTTCCTCTCAGGCTGCTTGGGGAAGATTTCAGGACCAGGCATATGCAAGCGCATTTAATGCTCCCTACAAACAAATCCATTCAGCATACAAGGGTGGACAGAAGGGATTTCATTGCTCTGCATATAAAACCAAATCATAAATAATGGGGAAAGTAACCCATAAAAGAAAAGGGCCGCATAGGAAAAGCTCTGGGTGAACATTGGGAAATAATTCTCCCTTTATATTTAGCTGAGTCATCACATTTTTATAAGCCGAGGATTTATTTTTTCCAATCTGCCAACAATCTGCTGTTAAGCTGATTTCATGTTGTATTTGGTTATGCACTGGGGTTCATCAACATGGTACGGTTTGGGAAAGCAAACCTATAAGGAGGAGGAGAGGAGGGAATCAAAGGTAATAAAGAAACAAACAGTATTTGAAATGGCTAGAGAGTAAGAATGATGGAAAGTAGAATAAAATAAAGATAGAGGAAAGGAACTGAAGGTCTGAGTGGAAGGAACAGCAGAGAGCAGAGGGAGGGAAGAGGGAGAAGGAGTCAAGGACTGGTGATGAAGAAAGGCAGCTTAGAACTGGCGAAGACAAACAGTAGTCTAGGGTTAAACCTCCCACTGTTGCTGAAACCTGCTGAAGGAAAGGCTACTGTAGAGCTATCTTAGTGAGTCCCAGGTTGATAGAATATCATTATTTAGGTAGTAAAGTGAGTAGCTTTAATTTACTTTGTGAAAAAATTGTGAGGAATATTGTTGCAAAGAAAAGACTATGCTTTTATGTCTCCTCAAAGATGAGTATTGTAAAATAATTTTATATCATGTTGTAGGAATTCATAAGAACACTACTGTCCACACCCAAAATTAACGTGAAAACCAGTTCAGTACATTAGCCTTGTCTGTTATTTTATCAAGTTTTCTCCAGGACTGTGTTGTTTCATAGGCAATAAACATCGCTTCTCTGTCAAAGGGGGAATCCTGATTGTTAAAGAGCATGCTCAGTTCTGTTTGCTACATTCCTGTAAAAGCTCAGCAAATAAAACTATTGCTATTTCTAACTATTGGGATTCACTAGAAGATATGGCATCATGCCAACAATTGCATTTTAGCAAAGATAGTAAAAGATTTACATTGTGAATGTAAAACTTATCCATATATCTCTCTCTCTCTATATATATATATATAAAATCAGAGCTTATTTTATCAGAGTGATTTGCTATTTGACAATGAAAAAGTATCTTGGATTGGAGTAGGCTTCTGTGTGACTTTAGGATCAGGAGCTACATAACCTGTTAGCAGAACAGAGTGTATGATGGTAGGGCAAATCCAGATCTAGCCAGTCTCTATCTTGAAACAAACACAAACATACACCCCTGGTAGCAAATAAATAAAGCCTATTGTTTTGACCTGGGGAAAACAGGAAAGTATGCAAAACTCCTTGCTATTACAAATGGCATATTTTGCTAAAAGCGATTCACCTGTCAGTACAGGTCCATCTGGCCTTCTTTCTCCAGAAATATGTTGTACAAGGGTTACTGGAAGAAGAATAAGAAAGGTAGCTAATTAGTATAGATTCCACATAAGCCAGCTTTTATTTAAAAACAATATAGAGGCCTGAATGCCACACACACAGCTTAGAGGAATAGAGAGGACCCTAGGGAAAACTAAAATAAATCTGCAATTCATTTCTATACTTTATGTAAGTCTGCGTTGAAATGCCAAATTACCTGTAAGATATTTGTATATTGATGAACAGGAACTCAGCCAGCCAAAACAACAGGGTCTAGGAATAACGCCATGTAAGCTGTCCAAGACAACAGACTTTGTGGAGGAGTTATATCACCACAGGACACAAACTGGACAGAAAGGAGAATAGCTCATGACTCTTCTCGAGGGCAGGTGTCTAGTTACTATTAAAAGAAAGGGAAAGAGACAGCAAGACATCAGCTCTTTTAAAAGATCTGTTTCTCCTCAAGAAAGTGGGGAACGTATCACATTATTGATATTACACTTCCAAATGCTAAGAGAGTTAACGATAAATAATTTTGTGGTACCTACTAATTATTTAAATAAAAACCTGAGAAATCAGACAAACAGGAACATTAACTTCAGGAGAGAAGCCATGTAGTTCTGAGTGCTGTTTCTGCCTCTGATTATTCTCCCTCAAATACATGCTTCTCGAAAATGTTGAGTATTAATTAGAAGGTAATTGCAGAATAGCCATGTAACTTTTTCCAGTGGAAGCATCATTCAATTAATTTGTCTCTTCTCTGATAACTTTTTTCACTCTGTGTGTTTTGGGTTTTTTTTCTCCCAATTGTCTCTTTGTTTCTTCTGGTCAGGAAAGCTTCCATTCCGAGGAGGAGTTCTTCAGAGTGTGGTGCCAACCTGGTTGAGACTACAGGTAGCAATGGCTGCAACAGTGAGTACATTTAAAGTTACATGATTTAACTCCCTAAGGAAGGCAGGGGAGGAAGTTTTCTTTAATTAAAAACATGTGGTTTGTTTATTTTTCAGAAATAATAACTGAGTAAAGCATTAGAGTGGAAGAATGGTGGGAAAACATCATGCAGAGGAACCCTAAGAATACAGCAGGGATAGAGGATGATGTGGTAAGCAAGATGAGAGAAGAAAGTAGACTGAAATAGGAGGCTTGCTTATGTGTTGGAGGAGACTGCAGCTAAGACAGAAAAACAGTTGCACTTACTAGTTTCTATGTGTTTTTAAAGGTGTATCAAATTATACAGAAATCGCTATAATCACTATAATTTGTTTGAATTTTGTGACATTTTTCGTGACAAGTTACTCTTTTCAATAATGCACAGGTAGAAGCATGAGATAATTTTGATTTTTACTTCATGGGAATTATGAAATAATCTTTTTTTCACTGCACAAAGAATATGAGATAATCATAGGGGTTTTAGCATGAGGTAATACTTTGAATTTTTGATAGGATTGTCATTTTTTTTACAGGATTGCCCCAGAGGAGTTGAGGACTGTCTTGATTCAATAGTTTCAAAATTTATACCCATGATACATGTCCAGAATTTGGTTTGTTTCAGATATACTTACCAGATGTAGGTGGGGGGGAAAACGTACCTTTCTCCAGCAAATACTGATGTTTGGTTTTTTTAATGTAAGACAATATGAGGATGAGGTACCACTGCTAGTGTATTGGTCAGCTTCCTGGCAGAAGATTTTAATTCAATTTAAAAGAAAATATTAAGAAAAGAGATTGGTAATGGTTGAAAGAAGTCTACTAGGCAGAATATTTACCTTTTGTTTGGTTTATGTCCCTAATATTAATCAAGACACCTTCCTTGATGGTTTTATTTTTGTTTTGCCTTCTTCTGGAAATCTCACTACTGAGGGAGATTTAAACCTTACCTTAAATTTTCCAGTTGATACTTCAGATAGTAGAAGTCAGGAATTTTATTCATCAGGTCCATTCCTGACACAAAATATTATCCAGCCAGGTGTCTTGGCTGAACAAGTGCTGCCTTCTTTAAAAATTTATTTATTTTATTCATATAACAATTTGTTGATCGCACCACTATATTGTATATCACTATCTGGTTCCTCACAGGATTCTCTTACTCAGACATACAGAGGCCAAATGACATGGTCTGTCTCTCTTTCTGCCTTGACAATACAAAGAGACTGTCTGGTTAGTCAGAGGCATAGAAAATGTGAACTGAACAATTTTCTTTTCAACTTATTTCTAGCACTGGAGGTTGAAACCAGCAAAAATCAGATATGTTTCCATAATGGCACATTACCTAGCAGCTCATTATATGGGATTTATAAGGTTGTATTGAAGAGAGAGTTAATTGAGAAAACTTCAGGAATTGAAAGGGGACAAAACACAGAATGCAGATTTCTTATCTCTGAAATAAAAAATCTTGAGGTGTATAAAAATGTAGGTGCAAAGAAAGTGTTGCATAAACTTCTACTCCTAGGATGTCTACTACATGTTCTAGTGTTAGAAAACATAGTGTGCATTTTACATCAATGTAGACAGAAGTACAGCAAGACAGAGAAGAAAAGATATGCTGTTACAGTGTGTAAGGTAAGAAGTCAAAGAGAAAACCATATTATAATAGTTACTAGAAAACAAAACAGGAAAATACATTACCTTCTGAGGACTCATGTCAGAGAAGTTAGAGTCCAAGTTAAAGCTCAGCATCTGAAGGGAGAATCTGAGGGCACCAAATCAAGTAGAGGAGCTGATCCAGAGAAGCTTGCAATCAAGTTATATAAAGCACTAGAAGATCACTTTCTGCCCAAATTAACTGATCTCATATATTATTTTCTGGACTTCAAACCTTTAGCAGATACTCTGAAGGAAGCTGATAATATTGTTTTAAAGACTGGGAAGGATAAAGGTGATTTTTCATCACATAGGGACATGCCGCTGTTAAATACAGAGTTTAGGACATTTGTAGCAGTACTGACAGCTATGTTAGAATCAGTATTACCTAAAGTACTTTGCATAGCCTCAGTGAAAATTAGTCAGAGACAACTACTTTTAGATAACTTCCATATATTAATCACGAGACATTCAGACTTAATAATGTTAAAGTTTGGTATACTATTTTCATTGAAGAAGGAAAAAGCTCGTGGTCATCTTAAGTGGAAATTCAGGAAGGAAAAATTAATAGAAGATGTAAGAAATAAATGGACTGAAGTTGTACTCTATAAACTCTTAGAACACTCTCAGCTGTCTAGACAGACATGGAAGAGTTATTCACTGTTACCAATCTTGTTTGCATTATTAGGGAAACAATTTGTACAAAAAGTGAGGATGAATAAACTAAAACCATGTTTAAATGCAAACAAGTTTAGTTATGAAACAATGTTACCTCTGAATGAAATCCTATTAGCAATTCAGAGTGCTTCAATCCCATTGCATTTGAGAACATTTCAGCTTCTAAAATTAATTATTTCAATTCACAAGCTTTGTGAATTTGACATTCAGGTCAAAACAAGATCAGGCTACAAATTCATTTTAAGGTGGTCAAATGCCGGAGAAAGTACAGGGTAGCCAACATTATGTATAACTTAATAGTGCAACAGTCTCTAGCAATGCTTGCTTACTAAATTAAGCAAGTAGTCCTGTGAGCAATAAAGCTAAGGAAACACCGGATCCAGTGGATCAGATCTTGTGGTTGGAGTCACTGGAGTCTAAAAAACTGTTGTGTATATGCAGGGATGAGTAATAAGATCTCTCTTCTCCACTTCTGTTTTCATGAAACATAAGATCTCATGTCTTCAAAATTACCCTTCCACCAGTTGAAAGGTTATGGTGGGAAGAAAAGGGGAAAAGACTTATTTCCTAGGAACCTCCACTAAAATGATTACACAACAATTTATTATAGTGGTATGGCAAAATTCTTTTATACCCAAGGATCATATTTTCCTTCTACAATCTTGTAGTAAGGTTCTCTTCATAATATGTTGCAAAAATCTTTTGATCACTTGAAGAACGAAATACTAGCCATTAGCAGGAAATCTCTTTCTGGACCTAAATAAGAGGTTGCTTATATGTTACTCAGTATATAATTTTTTTTTTTCCATTAGTAGCCCAAACAAACACTGGGGCAAAGTACAATGAAAGAAGAAGGAGAAATGGCTGTTCAAAGAAAACAAGAGGATTTCTCTGTGCTGCATAGTCTTTTGATTTGTATCATTAAATACTAAGCAGGAAGGGCAATGGGAAGTCCATCTGGTAGCAGTTCCCATTTTAACGGTACCTCCAGTGTTGTGCAACCCCTTCACAATTTACTGCACTAAAAAAAAAAAAAATATTCTTTTCCTCATGGCCCTGCATTTCTAAAGAGCAGTAGAGAGGCTCTGGTAATATGACTCAGTTCTTTGAAAAGGGAAAGCAGAGAAGAAATAGGGGAGAGAACTTGCCACAATAGAAACAGTGTCTGTGCTGTTGCTTTCTGTTGTGAGCGTTCTGACTAGGAGCTACTGAACTGACCAGAGTCCAGGCAGAAAGGGAAAGCAGCGAGCTTACCTTAAAGGCTATAAATTCCTGTTAAGTGTTCAGCAAATTCTGTATCAGGAGATATGTACCTAGAAGGGACTGCCCAGGGAGACGGAGGGCTTTAGCCAAAGGTGGTTATGGATTGAACATGGGACACCCAACTCTTCTACATTCAAAAATAAAACAAAACAACCCCCTCAATTATGTTCCTTTGGTATTTAGCATCCTTTCAGATTTAAAGGACATCAAGCTATTTCCAGTAAAAACTGAAAAGACCGTGGGTTAGTTTGGGTAAGAATTTTCACTTGTACTATGACCATATTCGAACTCAGGGATATTAACAAAGACATATCTGTGTAAGTCTGGGGAAAAAAAAAAAGGAACTAAATTGTGTTATGATTCTCTGACAGTATTATTTAGATTACCAGGATGCATATGTTCACTGTACCTCTCAGATATAATGCCTTTTGTTGACACCTATACACTTAAATGGAATAATCAAAAGAATCCAGACATAAATTACTTGCTTTTTTGGGTACTGCAGTATCTCCTGAACTTTGGGGGAAAATGAGCAAACAAAAAACCCAAACATGTGCGTGCCTGTTTAAATGCATGTTTAAAACATGCTTAAAAAAAACGCAAAGCCTTTTTCATTATTGTATGTAAAATTATCTGCTAGTGCTTATCCAAGGTCTGTTCTTGCTTTTCTTGTGATTGTAACCTGTTCAACAGAATCTGTACGTAACGTGAGAGAGCAATTTGCAAAGTACCAAATACAAATTTTGTGAAACACCAATAGGCAGGTTGCTGCTCAGTTCCATGTTTGGGACTGATACTCCACAAAACCTTTCACCAGGAATTATTTCTATAGCTAGTTAAGGGCATGCAAATAGAACCTGCAGCTGTAAAACCTGAAATAACAAGAAAATATTGCTGTTTTCATCCCCCAAATTGAAATTAAAACCAATTTCTAACACTTCTGAATGCATCTCTATGTCAGTTTGTGTAACATTTGAACATTCTTTTTCAGTGAACATTAAAAGAGAGTGTTTTCAGATTATCCTCTCAATGTAAGTAATGATATTTTGACTACAACTTTTGAACAGGCAAATGATGGGCTGTAAAAATGTAGCTGAGCATCCACTGGTAGCACTTTTTAACAGGGCTCTGTAATTTGAATCTATGTTGTACATTTGCCATCACAGAATTTGCTGCTGTTTCAAACTATTCAGTCATTTTCACGAGTTCTGGAGATGGTTCCTGTTTTGAGGGGATCAATGTTTGCTGTCACTGGTGCCATATTGACAACTCAGCTAAGACGAGCTTTTTTAAAAAAGCTGTTTCTAGCTCTTATAGCTGTGAAAATTTATCTTGAAAAGGTGACATGACTGCTACTGATTCAGTGATGTGAATCGCTCTGAAACATTTATTTTGAGAAGTTTGTGCTACCTGCTAATCTCAGTGAGGACGTAGCTGTGAAATGTAATGAGGCAATTTATAAATTGTTTTGTAAAAGCATTTGGAAGCACAAATCCCCTTGATCTGCAAATAAAATTTTTGCTCCTAAATTATCAAAGCTCTTAAAAAAAAATAATTTCCAATTAGCCATTTGTCTGCTCATAATTTGAACATAAGTATCCAGGCAACATCATTTCCAAATAATTCAAACCTATCTTATGCCTTTCCTTTGAAAAAAGAGTTTCCATTTTTTAACTGTAGCTGTCTGTTTGTCTGTTTAGAAAAATACCCTACATTGTTATGAAGTGCAGGTAGGCATAAAGTAATCGGCACAAGGGTCCTACAGTGTCTGAACTTGTATTTGACTTAAAACTGGTACGGGACCAAGGCATGCCACCACCACCACCAAGCTCAGTTCGCCTCGCTGCACATCTTTGAGCCTGTAGCCCAGGAGACGCATTGCCAGACAGAACACCCTCAAGGCTAATGTATTTTAGAGATCCACCACAAATTCATACAGTAAAAAAAAAAAAAATCTTCTCCACAATATAATCATGAAAAATAATCAGTGGGGGAAATAATTATTTTTAATGTTTGCAGAGTGCTCAGATATTATAATATAAAAGTCCCTACAAAAGACCATTTAAACTTACATGTTTACTATCCTTTTAACTTCTAACTATGCAAACTTCCAGACCTCAAACATTATTTTCCTGTATCATTCCATTGAGTAAAACAGAGTAGGCATCTGAATGGCAAGTGTTTTTTAACTTGTTCTTGTTTGGCCAGACACTAGGGGTTCAGAAAACTTAGGTCGATACCAGTTAGTGTATTATATGAAAGCTACCGGACACCACTACAGAGTTACGTCTAGTAGAAGTTCTC
This sequence comes from Burhinus oedicnemus, assembly GCA_008921705.1. Taxonomy (NCBI): domain Eukaryota; kingdom Metazoa; phylum Chordata; class Aves; order Charadriiformes; family Burhinidae; genus Burhinus; species Burhinus oedicnemus. Next base: position 803,935 of record VFFE01008751.1, read on the forward strand.
CATTTTCAGAAAGACAAAAGTGAACTACGAGGGGGTAATGACACTGAGTGAGTTTTGAGGCAGCCTTTTAACTAAAAAATAATTAAGAATTGTACACAACCACTGTTTTTTTCAAAATTCAGTCTGAGGATTAACGTTCTTATCAGCCTTCTCCGCTGCATGCTGAAAGTCAAAGTTTGGCTGCATCATTTACGTATCTTGGTTTACTGTTCCCTGCCAAGGGGGCATGATTCAGTATGACTCATTCATCTATTACAATAAGGCTTGTTCCAGTATTAACTTGGGCCAAAACAAATCTGACACAGAGAGTAACAAAACCCAAGTTCACTATCTTTGCACTTTTCTGCAGTTTTTAACTGAAATTGCTTTCTGGCAGTACAGTTGTGACAATTTAGCATAATTTGGCTCTTCTTTATCAAATTATTCTCAGTTTCTTACAACTGCACATTAGAGAAACATCCTATAATGAAGGGATTTTTGGATTCATAATTTTAAAATAAAAATTATAGTAATAGTTTTATGTTTGGCAATTGCCATTTTGGTTGTCCAAGTACAAGGTTATACATCGCGCTGCTTGCCTATTATTTTCTGTACTTTTGAAACCTACAGTTTGCTTAACTGAAAGATGTGTTAAGAAAAAATGAGCAACAAAACATTATTCATTTTCAAAACATGGGGATAAAAGAACATCTTTTACCTTTGTCAGCAAACCCATCACTCCTCCCTACAGGTCTTGTGACTTTGAAGGTTTTCTTTTTTTCTTAATGAAAACAAAATCCAGTTGTGGTCACTTAGGGATTATATTCTCTTGCTGGAAACACACTACCATCAGCACTGTAACTGCAGATAATTATCTTTAGTGAATAGCAGGACTGCTCATTTGCCTCAGTTGCTGAATATTCATTTAACTAACTTTGTCCACTTTAAAACCCCATGGTTATTTTTTGAGTGACAGAGGTATGAATTACTGCACTCCAAAACTTTGTATCTGTTAAGTACAAGCTCTGCCTTTTGTGCACCTTTTAAGCAAATATATCTTGGTTTCACTCCAGAGTTGTCGTGGTTGAAGAGCAAATGACAGTGCAGAGGCAAAATGAGTTTGGATAGCAAAACACTTTAATCAGATGTTGCCGTCTGATCCATTACACCACTTCCCTGTCACTTGGAAGACGCAATGCACTCTGGGAGAGACAGCGTAGCGGTTCAGCCATGCAGTGCACAGTTCTGGGATCCCCTGGGCTCATCACCACTCCCTGCGGTTGGACACATGATTCTGGACTCTGCTGTAGGCTCTTGGGGTTCTCCCCCAGCATCTTTTCTGTGCTATGTTTGCCTCTTAAGCATCCGCAGCTAACGGACTGGGCAGCTACTGGACCTTGCTGATGATTAGCCACTTCAAACCACACTCTCATTTCCTGTTTTGTGCCACCGTTGGGAGCTCACCATCTGCTTCTTCAGATACTTCTGGACATGTTTGCACTGTTGTTCAGCACACGTGGTTGATCATACTTCACCTACTTCTACTACAGCAAAAAGTTGGTTAAAGTTCATGGCCTTATGCTAGCAGCGGTGCTGCCTAGCCCTAACTCATGCTAACAGCTACCGGACTCCTGTCTCTGTTACAGAACTGAAACATTTTCTTTGCCTCCTGTTAAACATGTAGCTTATGCAGACAGAAAGGGCCAAATGTGACATTCCGGTTATGCTGAAAAGAGAAAACAACATGTATCCACCTCCCACCCAGAGGATGCTCTTGAAATTCAAGCATACTTCATTTCCAAACACCTTTCCTTCTAAACACAGTAACTAAACGTCTTCCAAGTTGCACCCACACCTACTAACCTCCTATCCCTAGGCCACTGGGAGTTCACAGCTGATCCTGCCTTCTAATTAAAAAAATAATTAAAAAAAAAATCATCAACAGCCACAGGCAAGCGCTGTCTGTGCTCAGCACCCACTGAAACCAAGAGTTAACTCTCAGGACAGATACGCCTCTACCTTAGCTCGTTAGGCCAAGTTCATGAAAAGTTTTAACTACACACACGCAAAAAGTTGCCAACTCTAGTCTTGGTTATATATACACCGTTATTTGGTTCTACAACAGACAGCTAAGTATTTTCTTTTCACTACACTGAAAATGGGCCAGCTGCCTGATTTGGCATTTAGAAGTGTGGTGAAATGGTGCAAAATTAATCTTATTTTGTTGTCATTCTATTACTAAGTGAAAATAAAAGGGAGGAAAGAATTTAAAAGGGAGCAAATATATTATTGGCTATACTGAGACTACACTGAATTTACTTGAACTTTGCAACACTGCATTCCAGCTGCAGCAATCAAACCAGGTGACTGATATAAAACCATGGGAAAACATGCAAAAGCACAAGTCTTGTTTGAAGGCTCTACATAAATAGAACAGAGCCAGATCTTGCATGCCCCACAATTTCAAATTAAAAAGCAAAAAACTTTTTAAAGGAACCTAAAGATACCAAGTAGTCTTGATTTTCAGCACTCTGGATACAAAGGTTTGTAATAGAGAGCATCATGTTACTAAAGAATCTAAAAGAAAAGGCAACCAGTGCATTTTGAGTGTGTAAACTTAAATACACAAAGACTGAAATTGCTGGTACACACAAAGTATCAGATATTATTCTAAACCAGATCCTTAAAACAACTGAAATTCAGTTCAAGATGGTGAGACAACTTGAGCTTGTAACTGGACAACACCTCTTCAAATCAGAGCTTTTTCTCTAAGAATAGAAGGCTAGGTACTTTTACATATTTTCATCTTTATTTAATAAGCACTTTATCATTTTTCTCTAAAGATTTTCATTCATTTTATCTAGTAAAACCGATCAGTTCTGTAAATAGGACTCAAGTCTGGGCAGGCTGTGCATCTCAAAATAAAATCCAGGAAAGGGTGGATTTTATGCGTCACTATTTCAGTGTGCATCAGTAGTTTTTCTAAACTGTTTCACATACACAAATAGAGCACATCAAAGTACTGTTTCTTTCCACATGTTGATATTTGGACTCCAACTGCCATTTGTGCAAACCATTCTCATTTTGGAAGAAAGAGGCTTTCTTCAATTGCAGAATTCCATCAAATATCTTTTACCTGCAATTCTGACGTGTACAGGGGATTACACGAAATGCAAAGCTTTCTTGCAGCTATTATATTAAACTCTATTCCAACTACAAGATTCGATAATATTACCAAAAATTATGTTTACGTTTTGGAAGGGGCTTTGACTGCAAGATGTCCACTCTTCCAGACTTCTCAGCTTTCTGGAATGAAACAAACAGCTCACTGAAGCATTAAAAATATGTTTACACTTGGTTTGCTTTAGTTGAACCAAGATGAATAAGAGTCATAACGGTAGTATAACCATGAAGCAGGTCATCCTTTATGTCATTACATTCTCTTAATACGAAATTCCCAGTAACTATTCGATCACATCCGATTTCCCCGTGTCCAAAAAAGCCAAAGAGGGGAACATTTGGAAAAAACTTCCTAAATGCATCTGCTTCCATATTCCTTTTGGTTTTATAATGCCGATATCCTCTGCCAACACAGGCAAACATGAAGCCAATGGTGTTACGCTCAGGGATGTTTGCTGCTTTGAGACGCTGCATGGCGGCTTCTGCTGTCCTCTCATCAGCTACGTCCTGGTCTAACAAAACAGTAGCACTCTGGATCTGGGGACCGCTGAAAGCCAGCCCAACCACGCCGCAGGCATCGCCGGGCTGGGCATTGTTACTGAAAGGCAACAGGCACCGAGTTAGAGAACATTCCAGAGAGTCAACGTCCCACCTGAATAAACTTCTGCTGTGGCAGAAGTAGGTTTCGAAGCAGACCAACATCCTAGTGATTTTGAAAGTCACCATACTTAAAAAACAATAGAAAGCCTTCAAATTTTAGCAAACTTTTTTTTTTTTTTTTTTTTTTAGCAACCTTTCA
>VFFE01008751.1:813171-863644 GCA_008921705.1 Burhinus oedicnemus
AAAAAAAAAAAAAAAAAAAAAAAAAAAAAAAAAAAAAAGCTAAAACAAAAAAAACCCAAACCAAACCAAAAAATTAACATAATCTAAACAAAGAGCATCTTTTCCAAGAAACAGTTCATGTTCTCATACAGCCATGAAAAACGTTTAATGACTTAACATACATGTGTTTTTCCTATATCATTAATTTGGAAATACTACAAATGCTGTCATTTTAGACCAGAAAAAACTACTGTGATTTGCAAGACCTGACATTTCCTAAAACAGTATTAAAACAATGTATTAAACTTCTTGGCTTTAAATGAAACGATACAATGCAAGTCTCTGCAGTCTGCATTTTGCAAAAGGTAAGAAATACACAAAAGTGTGTGAACAACTCACTCCTATTGAACGATCTTTAGTAACTCGATAGCCTGCTGTAGGAAGCTTATGCTTTCAAATAAAAAAAGGGAGAAGGGAGGGCGTGGCCCAAATACGCTTAATCCATAAGAACAAATATGGTAAAGGCCCAAACTGATCAGTCCAGATACCTAAGAAGAGCGGAATGGTAAGGCTGTAACTTATACTTTACGTGTCAGTTGACAGATTATCCACTAACTTATCTACTAGCTAAAGTCTTCAGTACGGCTGTTATAGGGGCACTCATAGCTTGAGTCTGTGTGTTGGAAAACATAAAAAAGAGCTTGTTTTGTTGACATTGGTCCAGGTATACAACAGTCCTCAACGTTAGCCATCTTCTTTTGGAGGAGTGTACCAGCCTACAGAGAACAGAGAAATGCGTTAGGTACTGGCACAGCTACGTCAAGATGATCTCGCCATCTTCCTCTGAATTTGTGGGAGACGGAAGCCTCGTCTGGCTCCTTCCTTCCCTCTTGAAGTAGGCCAGCTCAGTCAGACCCAGCACCCTACACGCTAGTGGTCTGCAGTGGGAGATAAAGCATGTGGCATATTCTGGGATCAGACTCACTATCCGGGCATGAAAATTGAACACTTCCAAGCTTGGGGTTTTTTTATGGTAGCAGCTATCCTGAGTTGCACAAGCTGAAAACCAACAGAGGAAGCTGTTGAGGGAGAAATGTTGCCATACCAAAACCAAATGGAATACAGGTAAAACCCCCAAGTCTTCAAGCCACTCAATGCACAGACATACAAACATGACTGCACTGGGGTACTTATACATAAATCCCATCATCTTGCCTACTGAAGAGTTAGGCATGCACAAGCATTTGAACAGTTTATCCTACTTCTGCAAATCTTGCTGTAGGAATGGGCTCAGAAATGTCAGTTGAATAACTTGCCTCTTGATAGGATTCGGCATATTTAGCAGCTGAATCACACCTGATGAAGTCCACATAGGTTTTTCTAGCCACCTCCAGATCTCTAATCTTAATTCTCCCAGCCACTATTGTAAAAAAATCCTCTAGATTTCTGTACAGCGAGTACAGGGCCTACTTATGTTGTCCCAGAGAATAGGTAGCAGCTATAAGTTAAAGACACCTTTTGCAGCAGCTATAAATGCTGTGAATGCTTTGTGTACAGCTCCTGACACAGCAGTAATCACTGTAGTCAAGGCTAGCACATAGCTAGAAGTAAAAAGACAGCCATGCTGGCTTTTGCAGCAAACTAAAAAAAGCAAAAGACTCAGTTAATGGCAAGATCAAAATATCATAAAACTGGAAAGCATTTTAAAGTCGCCATCTTTGATCTTCCTCCCCATAGTAGAGAAGGCATCACTTTCAATTTTAGAGGTAGGGAAACTGAGGTGCTCACTGCAGTCCCACTAAAATACACTCTCATGTTCACAGCAACATGAATTCCCAGAGGAGACTGTGTCCGACCTGGATCAAAGAACACCACAGAAGTGGTAACTGGGACTAACTGCCTCATCACGAGACCGGGGTGCTGACTACTTGTACATGACATATCAGCCACTCCAACCTTTTAAAGCCTTGGGTCATTTGTTGTCTTCTCATCCTGGCACGGTGAATGCAATTATACCCAAAGCACTTGAATACTTGTTTCATGCAGTCGAGAGACCACTAACTGGCTTTTAAATAGGGTAAAAGAAAAAAAAAAAAAGAAAAAAAGAAAAAAAGAAAAAAGTGTTTCCCATTTCTATTGCAGTTTTCCAGTCAGCACTCTTCACCCTGACTTTTTGTATTTTTTAGTCTCCGATATTTCTTTCCACTTTATCTCTTCCTTAATGATTACTACTACGAAGGTCTCACCACACTGAAATGAAACCTTTCAGGGAAAGAGGCAAACTTCCAGCAGGTACTTCGCTAACATGTAAGACACTTTAAAAGCTACAGTAACAATAAAGTTACTAGATCAACTGGCTGAAAATGAAACTGAAATACCTTTCAAAAGGCAGTAGGAACACATGGAAGCTGGAAAAGTTGCAACAAATGTTAGTCCAGTTACTTCAAGCACTATTGTCTTCCTATTGCAAGATGAGAAAAAGGAAACACCACATACGGTCTTCCCAAGCCAACATAAGACACTGTTGCACTTCAAGTTTTATTGTGGCCAAATACCAATTCCCAGGTTGCTGTGCAGACAAGAACAAAGTCGCAAGAATATACATACCATTTTTCTCATGTATTTGTACTAGTGACTTATAGGACTGCTGTGCTCTTGCTAGATTATATTGATTCTGGAAGGAGAAAAAAACTACCATAAAAAACCTGCATCTAGACACACAAAACTTCAAAACAGTTTTACAAAGAAACTCTACAGTGGGCTTACAAAGAAAAAACAATGCACAATGTTACAACTTTCCTGGCTTTCAAGTACAAGATTTTTCAAGACAAATACCCTTATTTTCTCATTTCTCCTCCATCATAGTGACAATAACTTGCACACCCCTGCTGCTGGAAAGGCCCCTCTATCAGAGGGTTCAGAACCCGAGTTAAGTCTGAAGTGTGTGCAACCAGAATGGCAGGTTCAGGCAACGCCCACCGTAACTCCATCTTGCTCAGCTGACCAGCTACCAGCTTAGACAGAATTGTGATCACAAACTTTTACATCTTACCTGGTTCACTGTCCTTGAATCAGTACTTAAAAACTAGCATCCAAGTAACAATTTCATTGACTTAAATATTTAAACCTCCTTTGAAAATAGCATTTAGTACTTCAAAGTCTTTTAAGTTGTGGTCTGTTACAAGCATGCACACTTGAACTGAATTATGATTTCAATTAATGCTGAACGGCCAGCTCAGAAGTATTTGCATGGTATTATTTTTCTCCCTCACATGAAAATTTGCAGGTGTTTAGTGCAGCAAAAGGAGGAGAACTTCTTAACATCAGTGCATGCAATCCTGGCAGTCAGGCTGTCATCTACAGCCCTTCTCAGAGCCAGAATTTCCAAGTCCTCCCAATTCCCAATTCCAAATCCTCCTTCCCTGCTCCCCTTGCCAACATGGGGATAGTACAAGTCCAACTACTTACACACCCTGCCCATCCCAAGGTTTTATCCTCCTCATACATATATCATTTCTTAAGAAACTCATACTTAACTGCCAATAAAACACTCATACATGCACCAGACATCAAGATAAATCAAAAGGCAAATATATTTGCAGTGACAATTCTGTCATTAAGCATCTTCTACGCAAGTCATCAAAGAAATAGAAGCCTAACAGTAATTTGTGTAATTGATATATACAGCATATTTACCTTATTGGCTCCAAACTGTACTCTGGCTTTTCCTTTGACTAAAGTGGCATTGATCTGCATGATGACTGATTCTATTGAATAGGCACTGCTCCAGCCCTGGAGGAGGAAAGAAATATTGCTATATAACATGTACTTCCTTCTTCTGCTCACCTTGCAAATCTATTTTGGACTGTGTGCTTTGGGATATTTAATTTTTTTTTCTTTCCTGCACTTCAGTTTTAATTTTAACTACTTGTTTTCAGTTAACGACTTTTATTTTCCAGAGAAAATCTGGAAAGTGATACACAGTATTAGTACTAAGAACCTGTAGAAAAATGAAAAGCCCGAATCACACATTTCCAAAATACAGCAAGGTAGAAAGAAGCAGAGCTCCATTATTACAGCATTTACACATTTACAGCAACGTCACAACAGAAATTACAACTTCTTGTTGCAAGAAGCAGAAAAGACTGCTATCTAATGAAGCCACTAAGTGAGCTATGACAATTTTGCTCCCATGAAAATTACTGCTTCTCTCTAGCATTGCTTCAGCTTCCAGGATTCACAAAAGTTTTCTGCCTGAGCCTGCAAATAGTCAGTTCATTCATTTACTTATTTTAAAGAGAAAACTGATCACTCTCTACACAGGAGTCATCTACGCCTACAATCTTCTGCATTCCTCACTTCTCCAGAGCTGACTTGGTGCAGTAGCAGAGGCTTCTGGAAAAGAAAACAATGCATCTTGCTCCTCAGAACTCACTCTTTACACTGGCTTCCTCCCAGAAATTCTGAGAATTCAAAGTTGATGTGCTATCACTTCTTGTCCCTTCCTCAGTCCTCTTGTAAGCCATCCAAGGCAGGAGAGAAGATCTCACATAAGATCTGCAAGGCAAATCTTGTGGAACTGAGGTTTATTCCACCATGTTCCCTTTGGAGTGTGTAATTTATTCTACGCAGGGATTCTTCAACTCAGAGGAAACTCCTATTTTCATTATTTTAAAGCATGCTTTGTTATAAACCAGGTAACAGTCTGTGTTCACCTGTTTAGTAAGAAGTTCCATGCATAATGCACCTCCACCTAGGACATACCTAGAAACAAACGTGAAAGAAAATATATTTGACATCAGCAGTTAGTAAAACGATGGAGCTGTTCACAGCAGTTTAAGCGCTTGCAGGCTACTTTGTTAAATTTTTTGTTCACATAAAGCCAAACTGCCTTTTAACCAGTAATCTATTGTAACTAGTTAGCCGTATTATACTTATGCAAAGAAGATTATCATTGTGAGAGACAAAAAAAACCAATCCTTTGCTAACTACACTTAGTTAAAATCAGTGACTGATCTAGTTGCACAACTGCTTACACAACTGTACACGGACAATGAAGAAAGGAAGGTTGCTTTCTATGGCTACACTAGGCATATGTAGTACTGACATGTAGTTGTAAAAAAAAGCAGACAAATTCACTTCTCTAAAGAAACTTAACACAATTCCAAACAATGTAGGTACACTATAAATCAAAGATGTAGACAAATGAGATACAGCAGATCTTCACTTGCTCTTTTCCTATAACCCACTTTCTAATTACAGTAACACTTCATCATGGATTGTGCTGAGTGGGACTCAGCAGTCAGCATGCCTGGTCATCACAAAACTTGGACTGAGGGAGTAGAATTTACCACTCCAAAAACGTAGTCTCCTCTATGATCAAGATGTTTAAACAACACAGAGCTGTATGACATTCATAGGGAAACGAGCACTGAAGTCCAAACCTTCTGGGCCATTCTTTCTATCATTCTACAAGGAAGTCCAAGTACAACAAAACCAGAATCCAAATGAGTTTTCTGGTGTCTGGCACTGCTTGTTTACATTTTTGGTAGCAGCAACCCTTGTGAACACTATTTAACTGCACTAACCATTTCTTGCATTAACCATGCAAAAAAGACACATGGCAATTCAAATCAGATCAGAATCAGCACCAGCTATCACAGACTGCATTTTCAAACATACAGATATAGTTTCCTGTCAGCAGGAGATGCATAAAAGCCTTAGAAGGCGAATTTAATCTTCTCTCCATGGATATATACAAGTTTTGGTGCCACAGACAGCACTTCAAACATGCTTTAGATGACTTTTGCAGCATGGTGTCGATTAAATTTGGTATTTTTGGATTAGCATTTGAAGAGTTTTTAGACAAAACCTTCATGACAGTGTTAACGGCAAGAGAGAGTCAGTTAAGACTGTACAGCAAATTAAAGGCACCAGAGCGATCAAGAGCCCTTCAAAGCACCGACTCAAAACACGCTACTATTCTGAACAGCAGAAGAAGTAACAGTGATGTTAACCATCCACAAAGAGGCTAGTTCTTAAACAACATGCCAGGCACAGAGTCTTTCAAAGCTAGACACAAACTACGCAATTCAAAGAGGAATTGTGCCTGGCTGTTTTCCTGCTATTAGCTCATAAAGCTTGAGAAGGAAGCGTTCCATATCACGCTTTGAGCTCTTCAACAAACTCAAGGGCTACAGCAGCTCATGCATATATTTAGAGGAAACTTCTCGAAGTCTACATGGTAGCCTGAAAATGTTCCCTCAAACTCAATTGACCAATCTCAAGTTATAACATTGTTACCACAAAGTAAAAGTTCTGTAAGGCAACTCAAACCTACCCTCCTGTGAGCACAGGAGATACCACTCGCACAAAGGGAGGATCGAAAGGGAAGTTATCCTGAAAAGCATAACAAAAACCAGGTTAAGAAATATCCTGTGACAGTGTTTTCCTAACCAGGAAGTATTTCAATAGCCTTATTTGGCAAATCAGATTTAAAACAGTATAATTTTTCAGTTCTGTAAAAATCACTTTTCACAGTACTGGCTAAAAACCAATTTTGGGGAAGCTTTAGTGCCAAACAAAGTTGCAATTTTTTATTTTTTTTTTTTTTAATGCTGCAGCTCCATGTATACCCTAGTAACAGCTAAGGGTCTATTCAGTCACTTTCTGTGGTAAGCTACAAATTCAACCCCAGCATTCCTTCCCATAGACACATACCTTAAAAGAGAAGTTGAGTAAAATGTATTCTACACCTTCTTTTTCTTTTAAGACCTGAAGATCACTATGCAGTGGGCTATCGGGATCAACCCTATAAAAGAAGCAGGGGGGAGATCCTGGATGAAGTTAATATTTTTGCTACCTGTAAACAGTAATTACTCTTAAAGAGCTCCTTTACGTATCTGTTGTTTTACAAACTGTAATTTGAAGTGAACTGTAGAAAACTCTTGCTCCCTTTACAAAATAAACACTTTGCCATAAGATCAGCATGAAAGCTTACTGCAACGCACTACATTCCCCACACTATCAAGTGTTATTTGAACATTATTAGCACAAAATAACCTGTTCATTTGAAAACAGCAATTTTAATTCTCCTCAGTTCACCGGAAATGTAGGTCCAAAGAGGTTCGGGGGGAGGGGGGGGGAAGATTTTAACAGAAAGACTGTAGTGATCTAGTTTTCAGTACACAGTTAGCGAATCCTTTATGGAATATGTGATCACAGTTCTGTATCAGCTGTTAAAAGTAATCTGCATCAGCAGAAGTACTAAAGCCAGCAGCTCCTGCTCAGCAGAATTTCAACAATTGTTTGTTGCAAAATGCTGGTGGCAAGCAGCCTAGACTTAAATTCAGACACTACTGGGTTAATCCCACCCAGCCTCTGACACCCCAGCAGCTTTTAAAAGAGACTAGTCAAAAAGTGCCTGTGGCAAGCCAAAAGCAGATGTTAAAGGGACTGACAGGCTATTAAATCCAAACCTCTGCTACAGGTGAAACCACAAATTTATTAGATCCCATTTCAGAATTACTTGGGCAGTTTGTCCCCATCCTACCAACAGGAAGCTCTTTCAGAAGAAAAGCTCCCAATGCTTAGAAACCTTTCATTTCCAGCCTAGCTTGTACTAGGCCAGTTCAGAATTACTTGTTCTAGTAACAATACTGTTCCTTAGGCAAATGGGCTCTTTTCTCTCTGACATTTACCCCCGCAGCTAGTCTGCACATAGTTAATTTGTTTTCAGGCACTTTTTTTCTGGGATGAACAAACGCAACGCTTCTTATCATCTCCCAGGCATTCTGGAAGCCATTTGCTGCATGAACTCCATTTTCTCTTTCTTGAAGGCAGAAAATCAGATCTGTTCACAGCACTTGAAAAGAGGTTTCAAATCACTGCACAGTGGTTTGAGCACTTTGTTATAGTAGCGCTCGATAGACAAGGCTTCCTGTAATACAGCACAGATTTTTCTGACAAATATCATTCCTGCCATTTTCAGCTTCAAAACATTCACATGCCTATGATTACACTAAGAAGGAAACAAAACTGTACTTCAGCAGTCGGTGACATAGTTGTACAAGTCTTACCACTAGGACAAAGCAACAGTTCCTACGGGCAGGTCAACTATTGTGCTGAAACAGCTTATGTCCTTATACTTATTCACCATGACATATCTGAACTGATGGAAGTTCTTTCATCCATTGCCATCTTTTGCAGCCACCCAGCCTAGCTGGAATAGGCTTTTCCTTCCTACAGGTTATCTTGTAGGACGATGGCAGATGATCCCGTTAGCAGGAATAATTTCAATATAATATGTCTAGAATTAAAGTTACTGGACTATGGACACAATAAGATGAGTTATCTAGTACACACAGTGAAAAGCAGTACATAAGAGAAAACAAGTTATATAATTTTGTAAGTCGTAATTATGTTATACCTAAAAGTTTCGGTCCTATGTGTCTGCTCAGCTGTAGAAATAAAGAACTAATGACACTAAGACAGTTCTGTTCCTTCTTACATCTTGAATGAAACTAGAAGTTGCATTTTCTTGAAATTAAACCCAAACAAAACTAAACTGAAACCATCTAGACAAAAAGTTTAAAGTTTCATATTTTGGAGTAGTTTTGGAAAGATAATTGAACAGTAATGAAAGCTACAGTAACACGTACTGTGTTAGCTGTGCAAAGAGGGTTTGTGGTTTTTGCCAGCTCAATTACTACAGTTCAATCTCTGTACACATTTCTGTACACCAGAACTGTAGCCACCACACAGTATTTTACACATTCTGGCTAGAGATTCTCATTTATCAAACGTAAGAATCTCTGCAGCAATAATAAAACAAATTCTTCAGAACATGAAAAAACTAACTTACTTTAGAAGCTTAACGTGCCATTCATACAAGCTGTCATTTACCAGTTCCACTGAATATATCCCTGTAGAAATATTAGATAGAATTAATTATGCACTAAAAGTTTAACGAGGTAAAATTTAGCAAAAACATTCTTTGCTTTTAAGTATAAATACTGTCAGTAGATGTAAGCAATAGATAAGATACTGATATACTGATACTGAGGCACATCCTTCCTCCAACAGCAGAAGCACTTCTGAGCAACTACAAGGAAAAAAAAGTTCTTTCACTTCTGTAAAAATAATTCCATGTGAATCAAAATGTTTTTCTGACACCTAACTATTCCCCCCCTCTCCCAATTCCCCTTTAAACTTTCCACAGCTACAACTCCAGCTTGCTCAGTACTCAGTATACCCAGTAGACGACCAACATATTTTTAAAACAGTTAACACACAGTCTGAGTACGCAGTATTACATTTCACAGGTTCTCGTCTGTATTGGCAGACCAGGACAGGACACTGGACAGTGTATTGAGTAGAAATGCAAAAAAAGAAGATACTGTATTGGATGAGGCACATTCCCAACAGCTGACCAAAGAAGCCAGAAAGATGCATCAAAAGGATTGCTGTCTCTGGAAGCCAGCTGGTGATTTTCAGCGGGTCCATTTGTTTAAGCATGTTAAATGATAGTTACGCATTTCACTCAAAGGGAAGGATGAAAGGTTATCTGCCTTTTTCTTGTACGTTCAAGCTTCCTTTCTGCAGAAGTTCACAAGCAGCCCAGGAAAAAGCAATAAATCTTTAACCATTAGACAAGATTTAGAAAATGGTATCAATGATGTTCAAAAGTCTAATCTCTTCCCCCCCCAGACTATTCATGCCTATACACTAAACAACTATGATTAAACTTGTTACCTGAGCTAATATTTAACAGCGTATCTGTTGCTGACGTAATTCTTTGGAAGATATGCAAATCAGCAATCTGCCTAGGATTTCTGAAGGCTGTACAACCAGTAGACTGCAGTCACCAGGTTCTCTCCAAGGAATTACAGTATTCATTTCTGAGTTTTATTATTCTAGAATACATTATCTTGCAGTCAAAACTTTTAAGCATTAGTACTTGGAGTACAGATGACATTTCAAGCTGTCCAGACACCTTTATTTCTAAAGTATTCCAAAACTCCATAAACAAGATAAAGCAACCATGCTTGTTTCTCCTCACCGCAGTGCCACAAACAAGGGGGTACTGCAGCCAAGATCACAATTTCAAATTTTTCTAAGTCTAGGACAACAAAGTAGGTCTGAAAAATTACTCACTGTGCTCTCAATGTCCCTTTTAATCAGCAGCTAGCTCAGAGACACCATGCTTTTCTGTTCGAGGATGAACAAAAAGAGCTATTAAGGCCTTTTTCCAATTTCCCAGATCCAAGGACACTATTTTCTGAATTGCCCTTAGTATAAGTGGAAGTCACAAAGTATAAGAATTTCAATTTGTACTGCACTGATGTAACAACGCAAGAGTTGACATTCAGAACTCTACTCACTGTCAACTCCCATTAATGATTAATCTATTCCACTGTTGTATCCAGAATATTTTCTTCCACCTACATCCAAAACAGAGTGAGGACTGGAAGAAGCAGCCTCTCAGTATTACAGCTTTGGCACTTAGCACGAATATAAAATACTTGTTACAGACAACAGAACAAGTTACTGTAAGGGTTCTGACAATATCCTAAATGGTGGAAGATCACAAGAGACCTTCCATCAGGTTGTTTATTCACTAAGCCTTTAGCCCTATTGCTGCGTTCCTTCCACCACCCTAAAAGTCCTGCTCTTACCCAGAATTCAGGTACTTGTCCTTCAGCTCCATGCAAGGTCCACATGTTTTGCTAGCCTCCCCAAAGGAGTAACTTTTGCTGGCCTTAAGAGCTGTACTGTATCTAAACCAGAATTTGTAAAGGGTTCTTCAGAGAGATGCGCACAGTTCAGGACTGACAAGAATGCGCCTTAACAGAACAGCAAGCTAGTTAATCACCCCCTCAAGTACCCAGATTTTGAGCTGAATATTATCTGTAAGTCCTCACGAACAGCAGCAGCATCCGGGTTGCTTGCTGTCTTGATACAGAAGCTTCTTAACAACACTATCCAAAGTTGAAGGGGTTTGGTTTGTTTTGTTTTTTTTTTTTATAGTCAAGAGGTGTCATTTGGAACCAGCTCATATGCTTTTTTCCTTAATTTAGGCCTTAAGGGGGAAAAAAGTTACAGTCAAGAAGAATTTATCTGATTAGTAGCAGTTTCTGAGAGGTCCTTAAGGTAGGGAAGGGAATCAAAGTAGGTTCCCCTCACTTAAGCGCAGGAGGTTTTTTTGTCTTATTCCTCTAAGAGGCCATCTGTAGAGGTTATGAAGTAAAAGCCAGCACACAGAAACATGAAGCAAGCAAAAAATTAAGATATGAAAAAAGGAAGAAAACCAATCCCTTCCAAAATAGAGGCAATGTCTTACTTATAGCAACTTTACTACAACTAGAAGAAAATCCCATGCAGTCTTTGGATACAAGTAGCAAGTTGAAGTCACTGTACACGAACAACACAACCACTAAAGATATGAACAGAAAAGATGGCATTTAATATCCCCAAATTCTTTGTTCCTCCCCCTCCCTACTCCCCCAAATTATGTTAAGACCTTTGTGAATTCTTCCACATAAACTAACCAAATCTCCCACTTCGTATTTGGAAATGAGATCATCTTAGTTTGGAGGACTTGTGACTCCTATTATCAAAACAGGTTAATGAAACTCTGATTTATAGCAGAATTGTCTTAATTTCCTGGAGTATTTTTTGCTTCTGTTAGCTCATAAGAGAACTGTTTTCCATTTGTTTTCAAGGATAGATCTTCACCTAGATTTTCTGGGTAGATAAGCAACTTTCCTGTTGACAGCAAGCTTGTAGTCATCTTTTGCTTGAACTCCAACAGTATTTCAATCACTAAAGGAATTTCAGTTCTAAAATGGATACTACCTTGAATATACACCCATCGTTGAAGTCCTGACAGTGTTTCTTAATGCTACTTTTTTATAAAACCATTTAAGGGAAAAGAAAAAAAAATTAAAGGACTATTACTACAAGTATTACTCACTTCAGAAGTCCCAGTGTTGTCCTATTGTCAATCCTGAAAACATGTAACCTCACATACACTAATTGAAGTGATCCTTATGTGACTAAAGAGCAGCCTTAGATTTTCTGGCTTGTATTACAAAAAATGAAAACAGTGTTAAATTACCTTGCAACAGTTACCAGAACCTTTGAGTTTCACAATGGTTCTCTTTGTGTGTTAATAGTAAGAAATTAAATTAAGGGAAAAACAGACCACGGAGCAAGCACTCAGAACAAAGATCACATTAAAAGAAGTCAATTATCTACCATGCCCCTGCTTACATGGTGACAGTTATCTAACAACAAAAGACAGAACTAGGCTATAAAAGCAGGAGTTTTGTGCAAAGGAGAGGAACTGATATTTAAATTCACTCAAGTCCTAAGACTAAATGAATGCATAAGGAATGAATCTTGGTAAGTTTTACAACAAACAGCATCATTTACTGGCAAAATTTAATAAATGTATCAGTAGAACTGTGTTTCAAAGCGGGATTGCCATCAGTTTTATTGTGTCAACCTCCACTTGACATTATACTTCATTAACACGTTTTAGAGATCGACACGAGGCAGCCAGTTGCAGCCCTTTTACATATTCCTGAATCATAAGTTAAGAATAAGTTATTATACTCACCCTTTAGCATCTCAACTTTCTTTACAGTTTAGCAAGATTTACTTTTTCTCATCATTTAGAGTATGCTTTCCTTCCTCAGGAGTTCATTTTTTTGCAACTAGTTAAGACTTGTTACTAATCTAAAGCCAAGAAATGGTATTATTAAGCAACCCAAATCCTCAGCTCAAACCACACCTATTAGAGGGGCTCCTGGTTGTGCCTCCAGCAGTATCACTATGTGATTAGGCACCATACAGTCTTTATAGTCAAGTACATTTGTTATACCTAATCTTTCTTCTAACCACAAAAAACAAACCTTGAAGATCATACACGGGCAGTAAAGCATCCCTCATGACTTACTACAGATCTATTTCTAGCCTATTCCTTAGACCCACTAATCCATTCTTTACCGGATAGATGGTAATTAGGGCATACTGGCAAGCACTCAGTTGCAATAAAAGCCTAAAAGAAGTAGGCTACATTAGATCAACACTAGGTTACCTAATCAAATTCATACTTCAGACATTTTACCACTGTCCACAGTACTTCAGTGCATAAAACGATTTATCTAAAAGGTAAATATGGTAAACCAAAATAGGACCCTATTGTCTCCTCAACTCTGTCCTTTTACACACAACTTAAAATGCCATCAAGTGAGATTTAAGCCCACTAGAAATACACTAGGGGAGAAGTTCAGAAAAGTAAAAGACAGAGGATTAAAGTTTAGACTGACTTTCTAATTGGGCATTCCTGTTCCCATCCTGACCTGCGTCAGGTTCTCACACCTGGCTGCAGTGATGGAGTTGTCTATTCAGCTGACCTACAGGATTACAACTTGCCCACAATCTATGTGATTTCTACTTCTTGTATGGTAACACTCAGACAGTTCAATATACCGATGCCTTTGCTGAGCTAGTTTAGATACAGCCCTTATATAGAGCAAATAGAACAGCTAACCACCTACCTACCTAAAGCTAATCAGTGTTTGTTATTCCACCAAATTTCAAAGACAAGCCTGTTTTCTATTGCCATTTGTACCCTTATTCCGAGGAATACATGGAGCTCAGGATCAGATTAACACCATCACAAAGTAAGAAAAGTAACAGCAGTGTAATTAAGGTTAAATCCTGTATAATAACAAAACCTTCTGCTGTTGAACACAAATCCCTCTGCAGCAAGGATATTCTTGTGAGTAGTACTACCCATGGGTAGTGGCCAAAGCTTTTGCCCTATATATCTGGCGAGCTGAATTTCAGGTAGTTCTGAAAACTCAGGAAGTCCCACAGGAGTAATCTTGAGCTGTTCTTTGTCGTTATCCACCCCAAGAGCATTCTCATAGGTATACCAATCCTGTTAATTCTCATATGAAGCTTTGCATAACAAAAAGAAAGAACATTTTAGAGGATATGTATCCCAACTTCCTTTGTCTCCACAAATACACTATTTTATATAATGAGATTATATATAATGTATGTATCTATGTATTTTTATATGTAAGTGCACACATACATACACATACACAACACAAATACATACATATGACCACAAAATACAGACAGATTAACAGGAAGTATTTGCCAAGTGAATTCTTTTAAAGTGTATTTTAAGAAGGGAAATCTGAAGCATTTTACCTGTTTTATAACTCTGTGATCTATATATATCCCTGAGTTCTTTCATAAGTCGATCTGAAGCCTGAACTGACCCAGAGACTGCACCCTGAAACAAACAAAAAGACTCCAAATAAGTGAAAAGTAATATTTACATCAAACGGCATTATTTTCATTACAAAGTTACACTAACTGGAAGACATTAGGAATATATTAATTTCTGTATTAGGATTAGATTTTTGGAAAGTTACATATTCTAGTGAGCAAAGACTACTCAAAAGAAAAGACACACTCCCTCTAAAGCAGCACATTAATATATACTACTACATGGTATAGGTGATACAAACTTTTAACCAAGGTACAACAATTGACATATTTTTCTGTAACGGAGTTCAATCTCTCTGCCATTTTGATTTCCAAGATGGATCCATAGTACATTTCTAATAGGTAAATATTTCCTTTTACCTCCTGCTCTTATGCACTGGAAGGAAGAGTAAGACTAATCCTAAGAACAAACTTCTGCATTTTACTGTTTTCTCAGAAGTATATTTTTATTTGGTTATGAAAAAAGGTACAGGAGCTGGGAAGTACCCACTATAGAACATCACCTTCTGCATGAAGTAAGATCAACCAATATATTTCGAAAATGCGGAACAAAAGCAACACTATTATTGGCAATAGAGTGGGGGAAAAAAAAAATTAAAATAAAATCAGTCAACCGCTATGCAGAGGAAAACTAAGGCAAGTAAATCTTAAAAATACCAAATGTTTTGTTGTGATTTCTCACAGTTCTTGTAGTTTATACAACCAGGGCAGAAACCTCTTCTGTTCTGTTAGAGCTCAGTTCTGTATTACTCAGCATCTCAAAGTGATAGAAAGCTTAGCATACAATTTCTGAACCTGATATTTCAGCCTGAGATACAGTGCTAAAACAAAAAAGGAAAAAAAAGAAAGACACCTTTAAGTGACACACATATAGAAGTATGACTAGTCCTAAAAACCACCGGTTACTGACAAACCAATGAACACACCAGTTATCAAGTAACTGATGCCTACTTACATCAACAACTGCTGCACTGGATGTATTCTGCACACATCCCCAATGCTGACAGCTCTGTTACCTTGGTATTAACTTTTGTCTCAATTTTCTGAGCTTTCAAGTGAGGACAGAACTTTTTCCTTTCACAAAATTAAAGTGCATGATCACCAAAAGTACCTAGATCACTCTCTCCAATTTAATGCCAAAGCTAGCAGGAAAGATTTTGATACTAAACCTTAAGATGTTATGTGATTACCCTGCTTACATATTCCACCCAAAATACCATTTTACATTCCAGATTTTTGGAAAACAGAGAGATAAAAATTAGCATAACAAGATTTAAAATATGGAAAAGGAATAAGGACTCCAAATGAGGTAAGGTAGCTATCACCCCGAACCCCAACCCCGTGAAACTTTGGTTTTCACCAGCAGTCCGTTTCCCAAAGGTAGATTATTTCACGAGACCCATGCAGTTCTCTACTGTTGCTTGGACTTCAGTCACTCCCACTCATAAGGATGATTTCGAGGGGGGAACAAAAACAACACCCAACCCAAAAAACCAACCCCAAACAAAAAATCCCAAACACCATGAAAAACCCCACCACCAAACACAAAAAAGACACCACTGAGAATAAAGTTAAGTTCAGCCTCTCTATATGAAGTACTGAATTACTAGTTTATGGGTCTGTTTTTCTACACCATCTAAAAATTTGAAGAGATTTGTTTCTTCAGTTTCCTTTTAGACACTATGAACATCTACAAACAGATCCTTTTTGGACTGAAGTGTCAGAGAAGTATTTCTGGAGGAATCTGAAGCAGCTATGCCCATTGTCTAATACCCGAAACGTCATCCCTGTTTGCCTGAAGTCAACAGTGATATTATGTATTCTACAAGGTCTTAACTGTAGGATCAAATTATTTCTTAATAAGGGTTAAATATCAGTAAATAGTCACTTGATGCTAAAGCCTCCACATACTCCTTTGTCTTCTCTGTTCAAGTAGCATCATATAATATGCTTAGCTTCACACTATAATCTGTAGACTATTCTTTTAGGCTATTCATTTTCATATTCCACTGGATTTAATTATGCAGATTACTGAAATTCCACTAGTTTTTTCTTAACAGACCAATATGAAGAACAAACTTTGTCATTAAATATACAAATAAAAGGCAACTCCTTTCATCTGATTAAACAAAAGCTACACAAAGACAGGGCTCCAGACAAGTCATTTCTCAGTTTACTGAAGTCCCTGTCTATAGAGCAGTATCAGACAAAGGAGGGATTTCTCTTCCTTTAACAGCAAGCGAATGAAGTTTCATGGAAAAAAACAAACGACCCTGCTTGTTTATATACATTATTTGCAGATTACTACTGTTTATGCCCACTATTTGGAGATTAGCTGAAAAAGGGAGCATCACACTTAACAAGTTAACACAATGCAGCGTTAATCACCATTCTCTGTAAAATTGCTGTGCTTTTTCAGACCTGTATTGTGAGTGTTAAGGTTGAGACTCATGCATGTGCTGAGTCCAGAGGAAAGAAACTTCATAGAGAAGTGTCAAGATTTTGGCTTTCTTCTGTGTACAACTGTGCAACACCCTTGCCTTATGTGCTGTACTGCTTACTGAAAGAAGGAATTTTCATACATTTTTACAGAATATCAATCTATAAATATAGGCAGTTTAAAAAAAGTACTTAAATTCTCAAAGACATCCTGTGGAAAACTAGTTTCCTCATTGCATCTTAATTTCCATCAAATTAAGCTACTGAATTTCTGTATATAATGTTGGAAGCTCACCTTTGCATATGAAAATGTAACTATCTTCTGTACTTAGTAATTTAAAAAACAAAACTTAACACACCCACATCCTCGTGAGTGCCATTATAACTGCTGATAAACTGAAGTGGGTTTGGTTTGGTTTTTTTGTTGTTTTTTTTTTGTTGGTGGTGGTGGTTTTTTTTGTTGTTGTTGTTTTGTTTTTTTAAAAAGCACAGGAGAACTGAACTGAACATGCTCTGAACTACCCTTGGAGGAAGCCTGCAGAGATTAACTGGTACACCTGATGGTAACCTTAATGCCAAACACCACCACTTTGGAACACAAAGCCTTCATTCTGGTGTCACTTTTGTTTTTTATAACTACTGTTAAAGTGCAGTTTAGAAGAGAGTACTACTTGCATCACACCATTGAGTGATATAGTAGAGCAGTCAGTTTGGTTTTGATGATAGTAGTACTAAAATTAAAAACTTTAACTTTCAATAACTCTCTATATGAAAGTTATAATTTCAAAGACTGAACTCAGATATAAATAACTCAGTATCCTTCTGGAAAAGTGGGAATTCCCACTCCAAGGGAGATAAAGCTCCCATTTCTCCAGTTGTCAGATCAAGACTTACAGTCGCAGCTGCCTTAGAAATAAGTGGTCAATCATGGGATCTGACAGGTATCTGTCATGTGGGGCTGATGCCAAGAGCAGAAAGGCATAGCCATTTGATCTGTAAACCAAAGAAGTAAGAGCTGCCAGACAAGCCTCAAGTGACTTTTTTTCCTATTAAGTAATCAAATAGACACAAAAAGTCTCACTTGATCATCCTCTCCTCTAGAAGCATACTTCTGGCTCTCCAGAAGAGTGAGCAAGTAAGCTGGAGAAATCCCTGCTACAGGAGGTAAACACTTCTGTGGACAACATGCCATTTGCTGAGAGTTGCAAGTAACAGAAACACCTGGTGCAGGAATTCCCAGAGCCAAAACTGTTGGACATGAACAATATTCATGAGATGCATCACTACAAGCTTGTCCTGTTCTCAAACTCTTCCCCCTAAGAATGTGCTTCTGCCACTGTCAGAAGCGTTAAACTTTGGTTCAAGTCAGTATAAGCATTATAATTTTCAGAAGTGTTTCTATCCTTAATTAGCATTTTAGAGTGAACTTACAAATTTGAGTAAAATACTTTATACAACAGTTAAGCAACTCTTAAGAAAACCAGGACTTCAGAACTTCTGCATTCACAAGTCAGCACAGCACATGCCACTGCCCTAGCTGTCTGCTGTACTAAGTCTCCAGAGATACGAGGTTTTGCAGCCTCAGCTTTTCTCCTTTGGACATTTTCTTTTACCCTTCCATCCCTCAAAACACAACCATAGTCCACTCCTTAAATGAATTATCTGAGGTGGGAGGTGCAGTTCACTGCAGTTTTAAATCTAAAAAATCAGATTGTTTTCTGTCTGATCAGAAAAATACTGTCACACATCAAAACAGTACAGTAAATCGCCTCACTCACAATACGTTTCAGATAATTCGGCCACAAGACCAAAAATTATCTGCTAAAACAAAACACAAAAAATGGAAACTCCGAGATAATAAAATAAAATCTAAAGTAACTCAAAAAGACCTAAAGAATACAAGTTTGCTCTATTGTCACTGAACTTTCTCATTATTTGTGCAGAAGTACATTCACTCCCAGAAGTTAAATTAGATTCACACTTACTTCAAGGATTAGACTGAAAATGGAAATGACACCTTAGACTTCATAAAATCTGAAGATGAAAGTGGAGACATTTGCGACTTCTAAAGGAAAGTGCATAAATTCCTCAGTAGGAAATGGAAAAAGCTAATAGCATTATCTAAATAAGAAAAGCATTAATCTCCAAAATGACTATGTGGGGAGAGACCTCTGAAAAGCAAGCAGCAGCAAGTTGTTAAATATTTGAAGTTAATGACTCCAGTTCAAAGACCTTTTTTTATTCCCAGTAAGCAAGTGGTTCTTTAAAGTTATTACAATGTTAAGAGGAGGATTAATTCTTGCTCCAAGTTACATACTGTACCGCAAGCCAAATTTAAGTTTATTTCCTGATGCCGGCAAGAAGAGGATTAGGGATACTGCCAAGGAAGAGAACTAGTTTAGAAAATTAGTAGATACACATTCTTAACTTGTACAAAACACACAAACCCTAAAAACTACTATGACTAAAG
Organism: Burhinus oedicnemus; assembly: GCA_008921705.1. Lineage (NCBI taxonomy): Eukaryota > Metazoa > Chordata > Aves > Charadriiformes > Burhinidae > Burhinus > Burhinus oedicnemus. The sequence goes on from VFFE01008751.1 coordinate 832,373, forward strand.
TCTTGAGCAGCAGAAAAATGTCTTTAACCTGTTAAGAATATGCAAGAATGGGACTGCACGCACTCCTTTCCTACGGAAAAACCTTTAGCATGATCTGGAACTTCAACCTGCATTACAGCCAAGAGGAGAGAGGATGACCTCAGATTTGTGCTGGTGACACACCAGAAGGCTGTGCTGCCATTCAGCATGACCTGGACTGGCTGGAGAGTTGGGCAGAGACAAACCTCATGAAGTTCAACAAAGGCAAGTGTAGGGTACTGCACTTGGGGAGGAATAACCCCATGCACCAGTACAGGTTAGGGACGGACCTGCTGGAAAGCAGCTCAGTGAAAAGGGACCTGCGAGTCCAGGTGGCCAACAGGATGACCATGAGCCAGCAATGTGTCCTTGTGGCCAAGAAGGCCAATGGCATCCTGGAGTGCATCAAGAGGTGTGTGGCAAGCAGGTCAAGGGAGGTCATTCTCCCCCTCTACTCTGCCCTGGTGAGGCCCCATCTGGAGTACTTTGTCCAGTTCTGGGCTCCCCTGTTCAAGAAGGACAGGGAACTGCTGGAGAGGGTACAGTAGAGGGCTACAAAGACGATCAGGGGACTGGAACATCTTTCTTATGAGGAAAGGCTGAGGGACTTGGGTCTTTTTAGTCTGGAGAAGAGAAGACTGAGGGGGGATCTCATCAACGCCCATAAACACTTAAAGGGAGGGTGCCGGGAGCATGGCACCAGTTTTTTTGCAGTGGTGCTCAGTGATAGGACAAGAGGTAATGGGCACAAACTTGAACGTAGGAAGTTCCATCTAAACATGAAGAGGAACTTTTTTACTTTGAGGGTGGCAGAGCACTGGAACAGGCTGCCCAGAGAGGTGGTGGAGTCTCCGACTCTGGAGACATTCCAAACCCACCTGGACGCCATCCTGTGCAACCTGCTCTAGGTGACCCTGCTCTGGCAGGGTGGTTGGACTAGATGATCTCCAGAGGTCCCTTCCAACCCCTGTGATTCTGACCCATGGATTTGGGCCAAAGAACATATAAAGAAACTGAAAAGTCTTCTGGTTCCACTGGGCAATAGTCAGAGCCCTACATTAAGCTTCACATTCCCTCTTCCCACAACAAGCATATAAATGGCATGGCTTTTTTTACTTTCCTCTGCTGAGGAAACAAAGTATACCAGAAGAGGTGCGTAGTTTGTGTGAAAACCAGACTGCGTTTAGCCACTACATTTAAGCTTGTGAAACACATACTGTCCTTTAAGAAAACACACTGTGAAGGGCTGTAGAGATTTGCATTTTGCTTTATGTTAGGATACCGAGCAAACTTCTGCTACCTTAGAGCATGTTTAACATGTTGTACTAAAAGTCCCACGTTTTGGCAGCATAAAGGGGCATTTAAGTGCTACTAGGTTAGCTCTTTCCCAGGTCAGTAGTGCAGCCGTAGTTTTCAGTTCTCAAGCGCTTAAGAGTAAACCCTCACAAGTCCTTTGAGAAACTGTTTAAGCAGCGCAGCTATTTCTGGTGACCCACAAAAATACAACGGCTCCTCAGCAGCAGTTGAATACCCTGTTCCCTGGACTCAGCTGACCTTGTTTATGCACCAGCGAGAGTGTCTTGGCATGAGAAACAGCCATTATGTAAGTTGAATCTGCTGTTGTCAAATAGCAACACAGCAGCGTTCACTTCAGCTCCACTAGATGGGGAGGGAAAAAGCAAAAGGAACGGCAATAGTTGCCAAATGGGAAAGAACAGAGAGCAAAAGAAAATCTGCAGTTTTAGGAGGCCTTCCACACCAAGGAAGAATGTTGACGCTGCAAAAACCTTATTTCAGTTCTACCAAATCTTTAGATGACAGTAAAGCAGACCAAGCCTTTCAGGCTGCAAGAGGATTTATTTTATTTAACAATTAAGGACTCCTGACCATTAAAGGTCTGAGTTATAAATACAGAAACACACAGAATCTCAATAACCATCTTCTCAAACTCTGAACAAACATTTAAATTTAAACAAAACCAGTAAGTGACCATTGTGTTTATGGTTAGTCACGTCTTAAAACAGACTTGACTATACAGCAAAAACAGTTTGGCACCTTATGTTTACCTGCTTTTAAATACTGAAATGCTGATCAGGTTTTGGGGTTTGTTTGGTTTTGTTTGTGGTTTGTGGGTTTTTTTTGTGGGTTTTTTGGTTTTGTTTTGGTTTTTTTTTCCTGTTTGTGTTTTTTTCCCTGAAGGGGTGATCATTCGCTTCCCTTCAGACAACCTGATAGGTAACCATTGAATTCATACACAAATCAAAGAGCAGTCTCCTCTAGCCAGCTATCTCAGGCTGCCGATTTTAGCAGAACGTACGTCTGAAGTACTTTTGACAGGTTTGCACTCAAGTCATAGTAGAACAGCACTGGGACAGGAGCAGAAGACTTGTAGTTGAAGAACTCTGGTAGAAGCATTACTATTTTATTTCCTTTGCAAAGCAAATGACTACAAACTGAAACTTTTCTGGGTTAAAGTGTCAGTAACTAAGAGGAAGAAGGTTTTTTTTCTAAATTAGATAAAGTTATCTAGGACCAGTAATTCATGCCAAGAAATAGTCAAGATTCTGCTAACTAAAGGAGCCTTTTCCCTAAATTCTCATGATAACTAGATCTATCAGGAGTGCATCCAATATTAAAAGTGGATTGGCTTGGCCAGCATTGAGCACTTTGAACGTATATAGTCCTCACTATAAATGAAAAGAAGTTTACAACAGCAATTTTCCTGAATCTAGTATAATTTTTAAGTGCAATTTAGGCTTTTTAGAAAATATTTACTGAAAAAATCATCAAGTATAGGAACTAGAACAAAGCTGATTCCTTGGGCAAAAATCCAGGTGTTCCCTACGTACTAATGGTAAATCTTATTCCTTCCCTAAATACTTACAAGTTCCTCCCCTGTACCTAACTACTGCTCACATCCTCAACTATTAGCTTAATGAGAAATAGCACATTTTGTGTCTCGGCATGATCTACATATCTGCTGGCTTGCCAAATAGCATATAAAAACTTGTGAGCTCACACAGTAGAGAGCACCAGTTTAAGCACCTTCTTTCTGCACAGGTGACTTATGAAAATTTTAGAACCCTTACCTTTGGTGGAAATCAGTCATGAACAGAATTTCATGCATTACACATTTTAAGCCTCCATGAAACAAGTTTTGATTTCTTCGGAAGCCAGGCTAAATAAAATTAAAGTTGTATGACATCATCGTTCCCTCCTACATGCACCTTTGAGGAGTAGAAGCTTTTCTGGAACCTTGTGATTGTGACAAAACATTTCTAAGCCTCTGGAGAACAAACAGATTTTTCCACAACTGCCTGCTGGCAGGATCGCTCAGAAAACTGTGATAATAAAGCTGCAGAGCTGCTGAAGGCCCCTTGCCTTATGTCTGGCAAAAAAAGAAAAACCCAAACCCTCAGTAATTTCCAAGCAGCGTAGATATTACTGAAAAACAAACTCATGCATAAAATGGATTTAAAGCAGAAATTCCTGGGTTTACTAAGTACATTAAGTCACCCATGACTTTTAATGCAGTCAGTTTTATACATGGCTTTATTTGTTATTTTAGTAAGGGCTCAGCAACAAACGTCATGCTTACAACCTAGATGTTTTCTGTTGATTCTGCAAGGAGGACTACCGTTTGTAACAAAGGCATCAAGCAAGAGACAGAGGGACAACCAAATAGGTACCTCTGGAAATTAGACAAGCAGTTAAATATCATTAACAAGTATGAAACCTGGATTTACATGTAAGAGCTGACTCTAGTGAAAAGATGCTTCTTGATCCAAAATGCCAAGAATACCCCAACACAGTTTGACAAAATAAATTATGATAGCATTTTCCCAGGCTGAATGAGAGTGCTTTGAAGTAGTTTTTGTGCCTCTGTGGGATGTGGACTGACAACTAACTTCTTGTGCCAAAGATTCTGATGAAAGATGAGTCCATTTACTAAATGATCTTGGAATCTTAGCTGGCCTATTCAAACTTCTCCAAAAAGAGCTATTTAGGTCCCGTAACTTGAGACACTTGTCCTATATATGCTGTAAGTCAGCTACGGGTTAATTTACATCTGGATGCATAGCAGTAGGCTTCATTTGCTGAAAGTAATTTCTATTTTAAAGCCAGAAGTATTGCAAAGAAAAAGCATAAATTATTAACTCACATTTAAGTGATCTTGCCTTTGATTTTTTCTGATTTTTTCTAAGATTGCAAGGTTTTCTTTTTCAATGCCTTCATCCTCAGATTTCTTCCCGTCAACTGGTTCTTCCTCCTTCATATCGTAGTGATCCAGATCTTCAATGTCCTACAGGATAGAGGAAAATTCACTGTAAATAACCATGTTCTTCATTCAGTGAAACCCTCTCCAAGGGCATTTAGGGATACAGTCACACACTGCACAGCACTGTGTATTAGTGATTGTTGGATGTCATTTCTCTTTTGCTCTAACTTCACTCTCTCAGCCAACAGTATTCACTGGGAGTATAGGAAGCCTTCAGAATACAAGCGAGACCCAAATTCATAACGTGTTTCTGGTCACAGAAACAAGCACAATAAAACCTCCGCGAGAAGTTAAGATTGCAGTGAATTAGCCCATTAAAGAAAACAGGAAAGTTAAGGTATTTTGAACAGGGCTCGAGAATCCAAAGTATGCAAAGTTAGGGTGTCTCCAAGATGTTTCTAAAAGCAGACTCTTTTTTCAATTACAATCCTAGCTATATTACACTTCTTGCAAATGATGATGAACATATCTGGCAGGGCTACAGCAACCCTTCAAGAAATATAAATATTAGAAAGCTACATGAACTTTATTCAAGGTGAACACTTCAGCTGAAGATTAGATGCAGCAATTTTGGAATTAGGATATGAGACAGAATTATGTGGTCAAGTATTCTGATGACACAAGCCAACATTTCAGTTCTGAGTTCTAGACTAAGACACTGAAACATCTTCTACTCTGCATTCTGAGACGGGGTTATCCTGTTGCAGAGCAGCACTCTGAACTTAAGACAACTGCCTGTAAGGTGATTCAAGTGCTATTTGTGGAGAAGAGGGGGAGGATGTAAATACCTTGAGGTGAAAAAGGAAGCACTACAGCAGCCACACAACCAAGCTATGAGTACACAACTAACAGATATGCTCCAATATGCAGTACTCCACCACAACTGTGGCTACTCTTTACACACCATCTGTTCGCATGGCAGGAAAACCTGGCCATAAATGCAAATTCAAGTATGTCTTATGTAGAAGAAACACACCTATCTGTTTGACAACACTGTTTCCTCCAACTGTAACAGATTTTAGACTGAGTATTCTTTAAAACACTCATGTTTCTCAAAAGAACGATACAGCCCTAGGAACTGTAAGCTGCATTTCAATTTAGAAACTGGACTAGGTTACAAGCTGAAGATATCAATGCCACACACAATGCCACCTGACAGCTTATAAATAATGACAGACATGACAAATTTTCATCTAAAGTAACCTGAACAGAGTGCAAAAGGCTACTTACGAGTCTGCAAGCAACAAAAGCCTTGTGGCAGCAGAATATAGGAGCATATACACTACCTTTTCAGAAACTGACCACAAGTGTGGTCTGGATCAGGCTAAACACAGTGTTAGAGAGGCTGCTTCAAATTAATCCCAGAACGTGGGTAACATTTAGATCTTTTATAAAGGAACACCTTCTATTCAAAGAATGAGTTGCTCATTCTTACTACACACCTTCTTCACAAAAATCTAAATTTGGAGTAGTCAGAACAGTTCTCTTACAATAAGGCTATTTATAGGGGTTTAAAAGCAAGCATCTTGGAGCTATCCTAACATGCTGTAGAAGTAATTGAAAGGGGTGGTTCTCACACAGCAAAAAACGCATTAAAAGGAGCACTACGTTGCCAGACAGTGACATAAACCCCTTAAAGTTTAGTGTGTGTTTCAGATGTCCTTCCATTTCCTGCAATGTATTATAGTTTAAAACTAGCTCACCTGCTTAATAAATCAGAAAAGTGATTTACTCAGCCAGTCTGCTTCAATCTGGGAGGCACTTTCAACTCTATTAGAGCCAGTTCATATGCTGCTTGAAATAGGAGTTAACAATGCAAACTTACTGATTTGGTACACAATGTTACGTATTGTTTGACTAAAGCACAAACAGATGTCCAACTCTCTGTATCCAAGTACCTCACAGCTGAGATCTAGGTTTAAGAAGAAAATTTCACTAGTTTTGGTGGTTGAAGTAAAAGCTGACATTAAGGTAAACATCCAAATTTTTAATTTTTAATTTAATTTTTTTTAATTTTTAATTTTTTTTAATTTTCTCTTTCTGTTGAACTCTAGGGAGCTTACATTTTACAGTTTGGCTTAGTAATTAGCCAGCCACTGCAGAGCAAAATGCCAGAAATCTACTAGATTCAGATAACAATCTCTCATATACACATACTTCACCCATATCTTCTTCTTCCTCCTCCTCTGATGTAACTTCTTCTGTTGTTCCATTCTGCAATACAACAATGAGATTTCTGCATAAATTGTGCATATGTTCTTTTCTTTCAAAAACAGGAAGTCTACTATCAAAGAGAAAGCAGTACATACAAAAGTTACACTTATCGAGGTCGGCAAAGGACTGAAGTTTAACGTGAAAGATACACAAAGAACCTTTCCTGGAGTACGACAGTGAAGAGACTTTTGCATAAAGCAAAGATAAACAGAGTGTCACAATTAATTTCACATCAAGTTTTATATGGAAACTTAAGATTCAGATATCTGTCACTGTCCTGAGACAGTGACAAATGCAATAAACAAGTCAAGAGGGTTATAACTCATGATCTCTTAACCATGAAACCAGATCATGGCTCTGACTAGAATCCATATACACGCTAGACATCCAAAAAGAAAAACCCCAAACTTTAGACCTCTAAAACTTCATGGATTTTTGTCTCATTACCTAGAACTTCTATGCAAATACCACTATCATCATATAGCCATTGCTATTGGATTATTTAATAAAGTACTAAAACAATACATTGAGTTCACTTTTCATGGCTTTCCTTTTCAGGATACCACTTCAAGCTCAGGAAATCTGAGCTGCAGAAATACTCAGGAGTGTTCCAATTTGCTTGTACTCTGCTTACTCTTCCTTTGGCAAAGGAGGAATGCCACTGCTGTAGACAATGCAGGGGACTACATGGATCTTTGGTCTGACTTACTAAGGCCACTCTTACTTAACTTGCAAATTATCTGACATTTCTGGCCAAGAAACCTTCCATGAGTTTGTTTGAGTTTCAGGGCATAAGCAAGATTCTTCAAAGCAGCTACCTCCTAATATTACAGGCCTATTGCCTTACAGTTGCACTGCCGTGTGGGTGGCTGAGAGAAAAGACCTATAGGATTACAATTTGGCACATGACCAAAATTAAGCAAGTTATTTGTCATTACTATAGTACTGTCACCACAGGAAAACCATCTGTTATGCTACAGGAGTTTTTAGAAATCATGTCATCTTAACGTGTATAAGCAAAAGAAGATATCATAATCTTATTAAAAATACAAAGAAAGAGAACAGTTACTGTCAGTTACCAGTTCTGTTTTCAGCACTATAGAAAACATTTTAGTTAACCAGAACGTTTCACGGCACTTCACAACTCTTAATTTGTCAAGTGCACAAAAAGCAAACAATGCACCATAGACACTCCCTACCCAAGTAGCATATGGTCTTGATATCCTATGTCTCTGCAAGGGATTGAAGAGGAAGGAAAACATCAATAGCAGTTCATCCAAACGCACACTGTAAAACATACACTCTTCAACAAAAAGTAGACAGTGTTCAATCATATCAGTATTTCAGAAAAAAGTAAATTTGGGAAGCACTAGAAATGCACAGCGATTGGCTTGCAGAGAATTCAGGAGGGAATTAAACTGACAGCACTGGTGTCACATACGCACCTTTCAATGATACAGAAACTCCAAAGGAAATTGTGCAATACTATCACACTATTATTAAATAGATTCTACAAACAAAATTCAGATTGAGGACACCATAAAGCAACAGTGCTTCATATCTCAGTTCTGGCTTACACAGGGTATAATCATTCCCATCATCTTCTTTCCTGGAGTTGAAAAAACACTACTCCTTCATTGCCATAAGCAGGTGTCCACAGCTTTTTAATTTACCTGTCCAGCTGGTAATGGCTGATCTAACATTTCAACATCTGGATGCTGAGGAAGATTATATAATCTGCAGAGGTCACATATTAATCGTTTCAGCTGTTGAAGAAGCTATAAAAAAAAGAAAACATGGAAACATCTATTCAAACCAAAGCACAAACCAATATATTTTGAATTTTCTTCACTGTTGGTACTGAACTTTCAGTCGGTGTACAGCATTTAAATCTGCACACACTAGAATAAAGTTTAAAAGACCCCTCTTTTTGGCTACAGTCATTGTAATAAAATCCCCACAATGGGAAACCAAGGACATGGCAGGTTGAAGATGGGTCCCCCCATTCATGTCCTCACGTCAACTGAAGAAAGTCAGGAGCAAAAGAAAAATCTGCTCTGGCAGCATCATCCATTCCAGGCACAGGTGTCTCAGCCACAAATCACTAGGGAATAAACAAATTATCATATTCCATGAGACAAGATAGTCCATTCCAGTTTAACCTAGGTTAAAGAACCATGTCTTCAAAAAACCACGGAGGAACAGCCTGATTTTTCACATCCTGAATCCCTTTCTAGGGCACACCAGTGAGGCACCAGAAGCAAGACAAACACTGTACAAGGCACAGAAACTAGCCAACCTCTGAGCTAGAGCTCAAGTAGTCTGCTTGCCGTATCTTGTATCAGGTTGAGGTACAATCTGTTACTATCACTCATTTCTGTTTCCAGCTTTCAGCCTTACATTGACCATGTTCTGTAAAATGCAAAATATGGAACACCTTTCACTCACTGTAATGCCATTCAGAAAATAAATTTAGTTCTGCAGAAAGAGAGAAACATTAAGTTTGCTTCTTGATCACCATGCTAATTAAGTAGATTTCCATAGCTGTTAACTTTCTCTAGGGAGCCTCAGATTCCTAGTTAAGGCCAAGACCATAAAAGACTGCACTACTGCATTTCCTAACTTTTAAAGTTTTTTGCATAGCTATGTCAGAAAAACAAATAAAAGACTGCAGAATAGGTTTGCAAAATGGTCAACACTATTTGCAGAATAATACCGTAGACGAAGCTTGCAAAAATTACACATCCATTTATGGACTTTTCTTCCAGATACCAAAGGAAGTTTGTCTTGCCACTTGAAGAAGGCAGTGTGCAAGACAGCCATTTCTGTACATATATCCTTCAGCACTACTAGTAGTTACGCTTAGAGCGGTAACCTCTGCTCCCCTTTAAGTATCTCTCCATAAAGGAAGGAGACTCAGGCAATGTGGCCTCAGCCAAGGTACAGCACAGACCGTATTATCCTGAAAGAACAATACCTCTACAGTACTATTTGGTGTTTGTATACTGTATTTCTCAAAATATATAATAAATTAAGGTATCTAAGAAAAATCCAGTCACTCCAAAATATTCCAGATGTCTAAAGCCTTGCTATTGGCCAGTTTAAATGCTCTTACCTTACCCTACTGCAAATGAAAATTCAGCCTCTCCATGGTTAAGAACTCATTTCCAAGCCCAAATCACTAACAGTGATAAGCAAATATGTTGCCCTTATGCTATCTGAAAGCTTCAGTGCTCTTCTCTTCTCCAGTAGACTTCAATGTTCCTGCTTAATACGAATGATATTTATTCATCAGAGGCCATGAACTGCCATACCAGCATGGCAGAATTACAACGTTCTCTCCGAGCAAACGTGATGTGATGTTTCTGCATCATTCATATCATCCTTAACTCAAAAATAAAGCAGATGACACCAAAAGAACTGGTGTATCAGCAACTCATTTCTTCTGAGTATATACATGAGATGTGATACTTTCACGTTGCAGAAGCTTTCTGTAAAAATCACATATTGCATAAGTGTTAAGACCTCTTTGAAACTTCCTGGGTGTCTGAAACATCAGGAAATCTTTTAGCAGGCAGAAAGCAGGTTAACCAACCAAAAAGGTAGTTGGTAGACAGAACCATAGGTCTTAGAATTATTATTCTCAATATGTGTAAGATGCTTAAAGTTGCACTGCTACACATTTTATTGAGAAACTTTTTCTCTGGACAAACACTGCCTCATGGAGAGCTGGAGCATAAACTATAAAATTGCAGGAACTGTAATTTTTCTCACACAGCTATGTAAAGCTAGGCAAGCCATCAAATTGTTTACATCTGCTGTGAAGCATACAAAACATTTAAATGGCAGGGAAAGAACACCACCACCAGCATTTGGCTGGTCCAGAGCTTGGAAAAGCAGATGAACACAGTGTTAGATGCGTCTCTACAGAAAGAGACAGTAAGGGCTAGGAAGAGAGTTAAGAACTGCTTCCTGCCCTGCTTCCTCCCCTCCCCATCCTCTTCATGAGAAGTCCTGTCACCTAAATTGAAATTCAGAAGGAATCGTTGCAGCCAGGATCTAACATATTGTAAGCTTCTCTCACTTCCTTCTGAACACAGCACCACTGCGAGGTACACAAGCACTCTCAAAGTAACAAACTGCTGGCACAAACCTGGACCAAATTACATGGTGGCTGTGTCTGCAGAGGTGTCTCCCTGCCTCCAAGCAGCACATTTTCACCTTCTCATTTGCACTGGCACCAGAGATCACACAACCACGCAGCACCTTACAAGCTTCGAGGCAGATCAATTCCTGATGTGCTTCAGCACAGAAGCAACAATTTCACCATAAAGGGGGAGGCAGGAATTTGCAGCTGGGAGCAGGGACCCCCTTCCTTGGCAGCAGTCTATGCTTCAGGGTAAGCTTAATGCAACTATCAAGGTGCAGTTTGATTTTTATAGCTAAGCTGTTTTACTTGACGTTAGTTTTTACAATCTGCAAAGGTGGTGGTAGAGTGAGAAGCTGATCCTATCTCTACAACCCTTCTTCCTTATTGCCATGTTTTTCCTCCACAGGAATTCATTTCATACCCTTGATCCTTCTGCCATGGATCACCATCACCATTATCCCTTATACTCTGCTCATATGCATGAAAAATCATAGGCTACTTTGGGCTAAAAGGCATGTCTGGAAGTCATCCGATCCAACTTCCTGCTCTAAGCAGGGCCTAGTATGATTTGGTACGTGTTAATGATATATGAATAGACTGTATGAAAAGGGATAGCGGATTTCTGCCATGTATTAATAATTTAAATGTATTTCCAGGCTAACTTCACATGCTTGGCTAATGTAAAATGAAAGCTTAACACACATTCTTTGCTGCTACTGAAGAATAGTGGGCTATCAGTATACCAATAGTTTCCCTGGAATACAAACTGCCTAAAGCAGAAACTAAACAGCAACTACAATGCATAATCCACGGGATATTAAAGGAACAATGTCAATAGCCTGCATAAGGTAAATGCTCAAGTGACCAAATACAACGACAAATTTATAAACTAATGATATTGATTACAATTAATATAAAAATAACAACAAAATATACAAACATAATATATACAACTATAATTAACTTGTAATACTTCAGGAATTCTGAGAAGTTAGTAGTTCTTATGGATACTATAATGTTGTTTTAGAACACAAAACCACCTCTAAGAATTTTTGTTTCCTGTATTAACATCTTACAAATCTGAAACCAGTTTAGAAGAATTTTTCTGAAACCTATCCTACATTAGGAGGCCTTTTTATCCACAGAGATGTTTCTATGGCAGTATGAAAGCATTAACAATGTTAGGATACCTTTAATTATATTAATGTACTGCTGGTTTCACTATGAAGCACCTTGTTTTCTGTTTACCAAGAAATATGGACTGAAGAAGTATAGTATCAGTATACACATACTTATTTTTCTACATGTATCTATATACATATATATACACACATACACAATCTATATCTATAAAAATATAAATCAATAAATCTTAGCCTACCACTGAAGGAAACTGCTGAAGAAGGATACAAGAGGAAACAGAGGGAAGAAATAACTGCCATGTGGAATGTGACCACTACTTAGGTATCAGGTAGTCTGTGACAGTAACTCGCCTCACACACAGTCAGTAGCCTTGGGCAGTTTCAAAAAGTAAAGCAAAGTTTCTGCCTGCATTTTGTCACTATGATTCTCAATACATAATTAGTTGCTGCCACACTGGTGATTTGCAAGACCCAACATTCTTTCCTGAAATGCCATCATGTGGGCCTGAATCTGAACTATTAATATAGAAGCAGTGTGCTTAAGGACAGCAGTTTATGTGAGTTGTACACATACTTATGCTAGGAATTCTATACTTTTGAAGTCTTCCATGCAAGTTTAAGCCCTCCAGGTTTGGAGAGTGTAAGAATTGAAGCTGCCCATCTGAATTTAAGTCCACTTCACTATTCCCTTTAAAAACTTTAGACCTGCAACTATAACTTCCATTATATTAAACAGAACAACGAAACTGAAGTAGGATTTATCTTTTGCATGGCACAACCACTAGAAGGCAGCTGTCAGTTTCAGCTACCTACACCAAGTCTAATGCAATGCAGATTTTCAGGATCTGAAAGGCAATTCAGGAGACACCAGGGGTCAGAGAGAATTCTGTAGCCCCTTCATCTGCGAACTGAAACTTGTTCAATAGGAACAGTCAAGCGGCTAAAGCCTCCAAACCTAATGCTACCTACGCTGATCATGTTCTTAACAACCTTTCAACATTTTTAGTATTTTGAGGAATTTTCATAGCAAAAAGCACCATGCTGATGTCAAGGTAGGTAACACAGTTTCAGACCCACAGAAGATTTCCCAGGAAACATATGCATGATTTTAACATAGGTAAAACAGTTTTCCTCTTACCATATCAAATGACATGGTTTCCATATATACAGCCCTGTCAAACTTTTATGCCTAAAGAGCATGTTCTTAGTTTCCTGAACAGTTGATACCTGACAAAAGTTACAAAACAAGTAGAAAGGGCAGAGTAATACCAAAGAACACTAAATCAGCATACATGTACTAGCAGTGCTTTTAGCACATGTTCGCTGTGCTCCATTGAGCTCCTGGAAGAGTCAAATGCAATTTCCCATTCAAAATTTGACTGTTCCTGTAACTTTATGAGTTTAGAGCAACATGGCACAAACAATCCTTTAGATGCAATAAATTAAATGAAAAATGGTTTGAAACATTCTAAAAATCTAAATTGAACTAAGTGAGTTTTTAGGAGATAGCATGATAAATCAGAAGTCTCTGGATTTCTATAGGTAGTAGTTCCTTATCCCTTCCTACCCTACTCCAAGAAGTCTGTGTGTGACCTCCTTGCCTTCAAGGGCGTTGGAGCAAGAGAGTTGCAAGAGGAACGTTGTAGGGAGAAAAAATAAACCCAAAACTCACAAAGCCAAGCCTTTTGAGCAAAACAAAGAAGTCAGATTTTGTAGTGTAAGTATTTGTCTCTTCAACCACTCCCATCTGTCTTCATCTTGGCATAACATGATGTGGGGTGGATTCCCGAGAAACCAATGGGCCATCCACAGGTGTCTATTACATCAACCCATCAGCTTTTACATGGGCAAGTACAATCTTGATATCAGAAGCTGTTTTCTTACAATGTACATAAGCAGTCTATGTGCATATGCAATTCAGCACAGCAAGTCCTCTGCAAGTTTGCAATAAAGCTTTCTACCCTACTGCAAGCAAACCTATATGTAGTTAAACATACGAAACAGCTTGTTTAAAACCTTTACTCTGAAGCTACTAGCCACACCAGCTTCAAGCTGGAGAATCTTCTGAAAAGTGTATTTAAGAAAAAAGTTGATTTGGCCACATTTTCTACTACACTGTACTGTTGTATGTATTTCTAGGCAGAACTCACAAAGACTAAGAGATCTGTAACATTCTTTTAAGTGTAGTTTAGTCTAAAGTTTAGGTTGTAAGAAGAAAATACACAACTGATATGTATGTCACCTGTAATGAGATCCAACACAATACATTAAAACACTAATGTTCCTCTGCAATGCCCCTTTGTTTTTAATTATGGCAAGGCACATGAAGACTCTCACTTGCTTGTTAGTTTTCTAATTATTTCTGACAAAAGTCAAATGCATTTTAAATATTCGTTAGAAAGTTACACGCCCTTGTTTAAGGTGGAGTATGCTTGATTAACATTATCCCAGTGAACATTACACTTAAGTGATTTAATGAGAAAGAACATTCCCAAGTTTTCCCAAAACGAGGCAAATATTAGGGCCAGCATATAATCCATGCAAGAAGCAGTCTTCTGCAGATTGATTTTTTTTTTGTGTGTGTGCATCACATGCATTCATGCATTCCTGTACACAAAAAACAAAAAATGTCAAAATAATCTGTTAAAGGTCATCCTTAAGGGCTATTTAATAACCATAAAGCTGAATTTGGAGAGGAAAAACAACACTTTTAAACACTGAATTTGTCAGTAGACTGCAATACTGCTGTTTGTGGAACAAAGCACATTTGTACTGAAATTATTCTCCAAGTAATATTCAAGGACACTTACTTTCCATATAGAATCAGAAGTTAAATTATTTTTATATATATATACGTACACACACAGCTGCTATCACTACAAGGTTAAGATAAAATGCCTGATAGTTTTCTGAAATACGAAACTACCATTATTGTGTTTACAAAACCCCCCAAATAACCCCGAAACTGAACTAATTTGTTTGTTAATGTGACAAAGCTAAATAAACACCCAAAATTAAATAGACACCCAAAACAACCAAAACACTTGCTCACCAGAGTATTGCTCTTCTTAATATCTTCTAAACGCTCTAAGACTGAAGTCAGGTTTGGGTCATCTGATTCTACAAACCATATTGGTGATGAAGAGGGGTAAGACTCCTGTTAAAAAACAAAGCAACACAAAAGACTCAACAAATAAATAAACAAAAACAAAAAAAACTCCACACATAAAGCTTTTAAAACTCATTCACCCCAAAAATTTCACAACACAGTATTAATATCACCTTTTATCTTACTCTAAGTCAGGTAACATAGAAGCACAGCATTTTTAGGCAATGCAAGAGAAATTGAAAGAAATCCAGCTAACTGGTTCTTCTAGTATTTCATCCTATTTTCCATCTTGATCAGATGATGGACGTACATAAGAAACAGTGCTGAAAAGTTTAAAACCCTGGAGGTAAGTGGAGCAGGAGGGAGAAATTTAGAAATGCAGTACAGCTAATTACCAAAAAAATGGAAATCACAAGCAATACACCTCAAAGAATAAAACTGTATTGATGCCAATTTTTCCATAAGAATACAGATTCTTCCAAATAAAAGCTACAGCCTGGAATTCTTCAGATTTCTTCCTCAAACAGGATTATTCAAACTGTTCTAGCACTGGCCCTCAGACTGAAGCAACATAGCTCAAATCTCGTGCCTTGATGGGCAGATTATGATGCCAAAAATCTGCAATTTTATCTTTGTACCATCAAGGCTCATACAGGACTTTCCACTGTGGAAAGATTTCTCAAACAATATATTAAGAAAGCTTACAGAATAACTTTCTTCCATCAAGAGTCCTACAGTTGTTAGGCAGGTGCCAAAACACATCCTAATGACAGTGAGATCAAATGGGTTCACAGGATTAGAAGTGTACTCAATTTTCCAGAACAAGCCATGGTTAGGGCACAACAACATATGGAACAGATGCAGCCCACAACCGCTCATACAATCCACGAGAAGCGATTATTCTGTCACTAAGCTGCCACAGCATACAGCCCTTCAAAAGCTGCTAGAAAGACCCTTGCTACAGAAAGGTAAACAGAAGTCCTTTGCCTATTGTTTAGATGTTTCAAAAAGCAATTCCAATTTTTTCCTAACACAGGTTTGGTAACATTGTGAGGATGGAGGAAACTGTGTAGCTTCCAACTCAACAGCAAGTGTCTCTTCATATCATTGACGTGTTTAGATTTTTTTTGTTTTGTTTTAGTTATTGAAGGCATTCTCCATTTATCATCCATTCAATTAAATTTTAGCAGCTGAGGACAAATTGCTAAACCTCAGTTTTATCACCCAGATGTTATCTTCATATCCCCAGGTGTTACAAAGTAATATGAGGGAATTTTCATTCATTTCCCTCACTGCAGCTTAAAAGGAAAAATCCCACATTTCTCATTCCAGAAACAACAAATCATGTTTCATTCTTCAACACTTAGAGAGTTGAGGTTCCTACTGCTGCTCTAACAGGTGACTCCAAATTGTGGACTATGCTTACATATTAACACATCTTCTTGACTGCATTGTATATTCTTTGCTCTATAGTTTTCAAGACAGCAGTACAAAGTTTCACAGAAAGATGACATCACACCTGTCTGTCAGTGTTACTGTCTGGTCTTTAGCGATTTCCAAGCAAACTTAGCCTTAGCAAGCTCTCAAAGTGCAAAAGAAAAACCCAGACCTTCCTAACTTAATCTAACTTCTGTCATTTCAAAGATACTGGCTTTATCAGAAAGCAGAACACTATCCATTTTAGAACTTGACAAAAATACAAGCATGTTAGAATTAGCTTTTAATAATATGACATTTACTTCCTAACTGACCTTGTAGCTGAAGCGCTGAACCTCATAAAAGATAGATAGATAAAGGACATCAGCTTTGGCAAAACAAGACTATCACAGCAGAGTTCCCACCTGGCAGCATACTCCAGGGAAGTTCTAGCTCCAGAGGTCTAAAATTCCCACCTGTAAACTGAAGCCTTTGCATAAACTTACTTTTAAACCAGCTCAATCCCCCATCCCCCAAGTTTATTATATATATATATATTTTTTTTTAGATCACAGCTAAAAATACCTTCAAAGAATAATGATATTGTCAGTATCTTTATGAAAAGACAAACCGTTTACATCTTTCAGCTTCACCTTGAAGCATACCACACACTTAGCAGAGATCTTCAAATATCTATTCTTGATTAACTAAGGTCTAACATCTCAAATATCTGGGTAGAAAGTCCAGTGCTCAGCTTGCCAAGATTTTAAGGTTAAGACAGGCAAACGGATGGGTAGTTATGTGCGTTTTAATCACTTTCTTCCTTTACAGTACCTTGGAAAAGTATATTTTCTCCTCAGTTTTACTTAAGACACTCTTGAAAGACTAACCACTATCATTGCTGGAGAAACAAGGTTGAGTTCCCAGCTGCCACTGGGTTCTCAAATTATTATTTTTAGGAGCTACACTTCATTAAAGATATTCCAGGTTTTGTACTGATAACATCTCACTCATTTTTAAGAAAATGCAGCCTACCTGTAAAGTCTTCTGCAATAGCACAATATTCTTACCTCAAGATTTTCATACTGTACACTGGATCTTTATGCACAGTGGGGAACACAGGAAGGGAGACTTTGCTAACCATGGCCCTACTGCCTGAAGCCTTGTTTGAACCAGTTATTTTTGAGACCTGAACTTTTCTGGCCTGCTCATTAAGTTAAGAGAAAGGCAATAGGGTAAACACTGACTTTAGATTACACCAGCATTCCCATGAGAAAATACAAAGAACAAGCAAAATCCCTTCCAAGATTCATTGAGCCATCTGCTTCTTAAAATCCTCAGACTCCTTAGAATAAAAATATTCTCCAGATACGGTCAACATTTGGGCTATGTACGTGCATTCTCCTAACAGGTATTTTTAGCTTTTTTTTAAGCACTTGTTCATTATGTTAGTCCAGGTCTAAGCAAGTCTATTAATTGCAGTGATTTACAGAAGATAAACATCTGTCAGTTCACTCTTCTAAACTGTATCTGGAATCTGAAGACTGCTTACAGAATGAAGGTCAACTCTTCACTGTCTATATTATTCTTTTCTGACAATTCTGTTTTCCCTTTCTCCACCAGAAGGATTTAATGAACAAACCCACAGCAGGACATTTGTTGGTTGTAATCAGTATCTGTTGCAGTCTAAGGAGGGCCTATACAAAAATCTCCTCCAAAAAAACTTGCAGCAAATCCTTCGTCAGAGGGGGACATGACTGACAGTGCAGATTTGATGATGAAGCAATCCCACTGAGTGTTTAAATACGTTACAGTGGCTACTTCAATGTGCTGATGCCTTCTGCGCTGAGTGACAGTCCTTCCTCATTCTTTGCTCTCATTCCAACTCATTCCATTTTTTGCAACTCAAGCAAGTCCTGCTGTACGTGAGAAAACATACTAGGATTTTATACTGTTGGCACTCTTAGTGTCTAGCACATATGACTTACTATACCCTAAAAACCATTAAATATTCAAATTTTTAGTCTGCTTTGGCTTTTGAAACACAAACAGGAACAATGTATTTATCAGAAAGGCTTTTCTGTCTGAGCATATTCACTCATCTGTATCAGAAAAGATTACAAATTTTAGACTTCTGGAGTATGGATATTTAATTGCATACTCCAACTTTTTCCACAACAGATGCTTAACATTAAAATACAAGTTCAATCAAACTTCCAATTTGCTGCAACACTTTTGAACTCTTCGGACTTACCAATAAATATGTTTAACTTAAAAACATAAATAGCACTAAGTTTCTCTAGATCTGTAAGTAATCCATATTTTTGGAACAGCTGAGTTTCACGCGGATATGAGTCACTATATTTTGAAATAGAGAATTCACACACAAACTTTAAACATTCTGAGATATAAACAAGCTCATGAGTTTGTAACACCATAGCATGCAATGAAAAACTAAGCTTGTGGTTTGTAAGGTCAAACAGCTGAACTTCACATGAGCTAATTCTGTTGAGAGATTTGTCAGCTTTTTCTTCCATATCTGCATGCTATAGAGAGAAGAGATGGATTTGAGTTGTTATGTCATGTAAGGAACATAAGCTTCCCAAATACGAAGACAACATTTCATGGGGGAACCCTAGAATAGCAGTTATTTTATTATTAATTCTCAATGGCTAAAGAAACCCAAACACATTACTTTGGGCCTTTTACTACGCAGTTGGCGTACAGTGATTTTGTATAATCTAGCTTAGCTGCACAGGTATCACCCATATTAAGCACTTGAGACCTTTTACGTAACCACTGTAACTTGACATTTTCCTGCTCTCTGCAAGTAAAAGCAAGAATTCATCACAAGAGGCAAAAGCTGCAGTGCTTACATTTGGGCAGCTTTCACAAGCTGATGCACGTACGTGCTGTACAGCCTGGAAAGCTAACGCAATTGCTCAGTGAGACATGACACGCTGCGATGATGTCACACCTAGCATGTACTGAGGCCTGAGGACAAAGGCTGAATGTTTACAGCCAGGCCAGATACAATTACAATGCCTGGGATCATCACTTCTAGAGAGTCTTTGTATTAACACCAGGACAGATTGGGAGCTTTGTCAACACAACCACTTCTGCAACAGAAAGCAGCAAAAGAATTTAGCCTACTAATAAACATACAAAATACAAAGAGAATAAAGCCGCGCTCCTGCCACTGCAAAAATCTCAAAACCTATCAAAGCATTTAGAAAAACCACAGCATATTAGAAGAATACGCACAGGACCTCACTGTTCAGACATTCCATTGCATCCTCTGTAAGAGGGTCTACTTGCATTTTGCTAACAATTTTCCTAAAAAAAAAAAAGTGACAGAAAATATCAGGAACACGTGCATTAAGACAGCTTTTCCTGGGTACAGATCTGTCATCTAAGTATATCCTATCTAAGCTTTCTCATCCTTAACAATAAGGCTGTTTTACTTGCAATGTTATATAATCTTTACCCCATTCTGTAAAGCTACAGTGACACAATTTTGATGCGAGAGACTTTTAAACGAGCTATTTCTAAATTACTACAATGCTGTTGAAATTGTGAAGTTGCTAAATTAAAACAACACGTCTTGGTCACATTCCTAAGATGAGAACAACCTGTACATGCAGTTTGCTATGAGGTAATAGCATAACCACGTCTCCCTGTACACAGTGGAGCCATTTTATCATGGCCAAATGGTGGGAACACACAGTTAAACACACATCTTCAGCATTACAATTCAAAATCGCAATTATATTCTCACAGTTGCTCATTTTCTTTAATTTCCAGATCATCTTAGATTGAAAGAGTTGGTTTTTTCTTTTAAAACTCCTTAGCATACTGGCTGAACATAATTCAACCAATTTTATTTCTTTTCTGTCTACAATTTTTGCAAAGTCTCCATCATTGACAGAACCTAGTTCTGTTCTTTTTACACCAGCTACAACTAAAACTTAGCTGATTTTCGTAACAGCACTGCTAACTTCTATCTTCTCAGTCCCAAAATTTTTTGTCCACCCCCCTTTACTTCCAACCAACAGAACATCAAACCCCCAGATCTTTTAAACTGCTTAATTGCTTTGAGAAGGCTAGCAAGAGACCATTCTAGCTCACGCAAATCTTGGTAATGAAGTAAATCCTAATGTAACAAGGCATTTTAGAGGGCTAATAGTCTTCTCAAGGTGAATACATTTGCAGATCTCAAATCATAGATGGCTTTCCCTCAGCAGACACCTTGATGCTATCAAGTTTGTTTGTTCAAATTAAATAGGAGAATTAGATTTTTTTAAAAAATAAAAATCAAGCCCCACCGGTTAGGGATCATATATACATCCTATGCAAACTTTCAAAGAAATACTGCAGATTAAACTACACAATTAGCTTCAATTTAGTACATATTATTTGAAATTATTAGTCAATCATTCACTACTTAGGAGTTTTTCACCTGTGTCAGCCTGCCTTT
Source organism: Burhinus oedicnemus (assembly GCA_008921705.1). NCBI lineage: Eukaryota > Metazoa > Chordata > Aves > Charadriiformes > Burhinidae > Burhinus > Burhinus oedicnemus. The sequence continues at coordinate 853,178 of VFFE01008751.1, forward strand.
AGAGGGGAAAAAAAACGCCAAACAACAGAATAAATATTAACAAAAATATCAGGACTTGAAAGGATATTCTTAAAGCTAAAGTTCAGCTTGATGAGCACAAAACACTAGTACTTAGAGGTTCTTGAAAGAGCATTAGTTGCGATTACACAACTGACAGACCACTTCCCATTATTAGGGGCCAAGTTTTCCAAAGGCAGCTTAAGATGCAAGCAAGCATTTTCTACCACTACGTACTTGAGTGCCTGTGAAATCTATAGGCTAAGAATCTTTAAAAGTCAGCAGATTGTCATCTGCCCTCCCATCCCATTCTTTATAATAGTTTAAAAAAGTAGAAAGCTTGAAGGGTCATTTTCAGTTCAGGTTTTTTGAAGCTTCATTGGAAGTAATCTAAATAAAACTATTTCCCAGAAACCTCAAGTTACTAAAACCCCAAAAATTTGTATTTTCAAACACACAGACATCACAATTTGCTCTGTTGTACAGACTGAGTTATTGAACATATTACAATTCTCTAACATTTAATTTCTAAGTTCCAGTAAAAATTTGCACTTTTACATATGAAAGAATCATAATTTCTTTAAGAATCTAACAGTTCAGTGATTCAGAGTTCTAAAAGATAAGAAAAGTATATGCAATGGAGGGGTTAAAAATAAAATTTAACATTGGGGGTAGGGAGGAAGCAAAGTGAATTTTACCCACCTCTACTGAGCAAGATGAAAACTTCAACCTGCTTTTCCTTTTGAATTTTAAGATTCTATACAACATACTATTAACTTGCTCAATGCATATAAACAGAAGGACATCTGTTATTCACTAGAGTTCAGTTAAACAGAATCTTTAACTGTTTCTATACCACAGAAAGCAAGCTTGTATTAGCTTTAATTTTCTTACACTCTTCTGGAAGTCAAAGCCTGACACACTCAGTTCAGTGAGAATAGCTGTTACAACTCACACATTTGGTAAGGCACCAAGTTCAACTGACTCAAATACAGGTATCTTTTAAACACAGAAAATTACTGCAATTCTACCCTCAAGTTTAATGACTGCCTTGACAGCAACAGCCTACAAAAGACAATCCCAGATGAAGCGGCATGCTTTGGTCGGACCCCTGGAGATTGCAAGAGCTTAATCATCTTGCACCTTTACAGGAGGTAGGTGAAAGAATCCCCTAATCCTGTTCTACGTAGGTTCTGCTGACATGCTCATCACTGCAGAACTGAATACCTTCAGGAACACATTAAAACAACACATGGTTTTCCTCTCCCACACACTCTCCAGGGAATGCTGCAAGTGTAGCAGAGTATCTTGTTTTAGAATTGTTTATGTTATTAAATACAGCCACCTTAGAGAAGGCAGGGTCAAAGGCATGTGGCTCATGGAACAGAAAGATCATAACAACTCTATAGGTGCTTGTAAAATTCACTCTATGATCACAAATTGTCCCAAACAAAAATCAGTATAGTTCTCTGTACAAACAAGTTCTACTGATTGCAGAAGGCTACCACAAAAGTAACCATAAGGAAATGTTTCTGTTGAGAGCATACAGAATGGTTATGGACATTACTTTTGTCTTCACAACAGACATCCTCTTGGGCACAGCAAAACAGCTCCCCTCCTGCCGCACAAGGCTTTTACACACACAAGCAACCATCTCCCACTTTGCACCTTCTACAGCCACTTTCTGTATGAGTGCACAGGGACTACAGCACATCTTTAAACGAACTGAAAGCCTAGATTATGGAACACCTTTTGCAATATACAGATTCAGCAGCATCCGCAAGTACCAATATTCATAAGATGGTGACCACAGCACAGCTAAGTAAGTATGAACAGGGACAGTACTTCAATGGCAATTCACTTGTCTAAAAATTCTTCCAAACCCCAAGAAGCTTGTAATTTGCAGCTTCATCTGCACAAAGTCATTTTTTCAACCCAGGCCCATAGAATTATCTTGAAATTATTATGGAATCTTTAACTTTTTTACTTTGGATAGACCTAAGACAGAGAATAACACTTTGAAATTATTGGCTTCTTGTATGTGCTTGTTTGAAAGCAGCATTTGCTTAAGTCTTTTCCAGGACTTTTTTTTTTGTTTTTCTCAAAGTTTGTGAAATAATCTAAGATACTTCGGTGTTTTACTTTCATGTCTCTATCCAGGTACACACATTTAAATCTCTCACTGCTCAAACATCATTACCTTAGAAGAAGTCAAAACACATACAACCAAAGTAGCAAAGGCACAAAACATCCCTTCAAATGGTCACAAATGCAGATGTGGCATCATAGTTCTTATGCTTCTTATGGCAAAGTTCTTTCGGTCAAATTTTTACAGTCACTCTTCAAACTATTTCATCTACACAACTGTTGATTCTGATATGTGAAATTGCACATGACTCTTGGAAAAGATAGGTTTATCAAACTCTCTTATCAGTTGCCACAACCTCATCCACTCCCCTTACCAAACAAAAGGCAGCAGCCTACTTGTTGCCCAGTATAACATAACTACACAGAATTAAAATATGAACTTTGAGCATAAAAGCAAAAAAGGCACTTTTCTGATAAAAACACAGTTATCAATCTTCACTGTGAAGCAACACTTTATTCTCCAGGTCATCATCATAATGCAGCATGCCATCTATCCATTCAAAGAAATTCACAGAAAAGACAAACATTCAACACTTTTATAAGGACCCAACGTAAAATCCCCAGATGTTAACATACTGCTGCTCAAACACAACCCTTAAGTTAACACTAAGCACGACATAGCTAACAGCACAGCAAGCGACAGTTGTTCAAGAACAGTGTGCAGTCTCTGAAAATTGCTGTTGAGGGCCAACCCAGTTAAGTGAGCTAAGGAACACTCCTTTGCCAATACTAGGAACAGCAACAAATAAAGTTACAGACCATCCACACTGAAAACTGAGCAGAGAACACAGCATCGCTGAAGACTAAATGACTTGCTTATCAGGAAGAAGGTTGTAGAGCTGAGACCAGGATCCAGATTTTTACCACAGCACCTCACAGCAGTCGGATCAACCCATCTTGCTCCTCACACACAAAAACCCACTGTGTGCTTGTACTCTCATCTCGACAGCTGTCAGAGGATGGTTGTTTTAGAGCCCTCAGCCACAAGAGGTTCTCTTCTTTAACACATGCATTCTACATGCACTCCAGCTGGCAATGGTTTATCTAATAAGCAACTAGACACGTGTGCTAAAAAGAAAGGTATTTTACATATCTGATTCTCCAATACTTTCTTTACCAGCAGCACAGCATCTTAAGTGCCCAAATTCCTGAAGGATGTCTGGTTAATGGAAACAAATTATCAGCTCATTCTAATCAAGAGTTGTTAATTACCTACTTCTGCAACTATACAGACAAGTACATTCAAAAACAGTATCTTCAACATTAGTGTCACAAAGCCAGAGTACCAAGAAACGGCTTCTAACATGGCTAGAATTGAAGAATTGGTTATAACTAACTTGCAACGTGACACACTCTCCCCAACTTAACTTGAAAAAGAAAAGTTTCCTAGCAGACCTACTCTTGCCTTTATCACTTAGACAGCTACTCCTCAGCATGCAAAGTCTGATGTCACTTCTGCTGTCACCCAAATCCAGGCTTCCCCTTCGTCCTCTTCATTCTCTTTACCTTCAGGAATGTATGTCTTTCAAGTGTTCAAATCGCTCACCCCCCCTTCCATCAAAGGCACTGTGCCTTTTCCACCTGAGAACAACTTTCCCCTTTTCCTCTGCTCTCCCTTTACAAACTTGCAGTGCTCCAGACACATCTGCAGGTAGAAGGATTTTTCATTCTCCCCCACTGCTAACAGAGGTCCTGCTGCTCTTACACCTGAGCAGCACACCAGCCATCACCCACCAGGCTCCCCAGCTCTGCCTCACAGCAACAGGCACACAGCTGCCCTGACTGCTGTGACTTAGTCACTGGCCTTCAGATTAGAGCCATTTAGATAGAACTTTGTCCCCCCCATACAAAATTTCAGTACCACGGAGTTCAAACGATGTTTACCATTAATAAGTTACATACCGCACTCTTACCACAGTTATTTCCTACTTCAAAAATTCAAGGAAGCCTGTGGTATCTTGAACACCACTGCACAAGAACACTTTAATTTTTTTTCTAATGCCACCATACAAGTTCTGACAGAGCTTATGTTTCTGCCTTTCTGAATAAACACTGAAGAAGCTATTGTGAGATCTGCAACCATATTGAACTCTTTCTCCCAGAGGGGTTAAAAAACTAGAGCTCTGGGAGAAAGGAGAATACAGTCCAAACTAAATCTCAAGAAATCACACCCTAACTGCTCTACAGTACTTAATACACCAGGACGCCTTGTATGCATGAGATAACAAAGAAGAAACAAAACACCCAAGATCTTTATTTTAATACCACACTTAAAAGATTACAGCTGGAAGCAAGAAATCAGTGAGACATACACTAACTGGTATGCTTGCTTCCAGCAAAGGTCAACTGAGAACTGTTCTGTTATACAGGCATGCTGATATAAGATATAAATGTTAAATATCCTCTCCTTTCTATAATCAGTCATTTAATTTTCCAGTTGTCTTCCATGAGCTGATGACAGTCATCTTCACTTCTCTTACAAAGCTTGCAGCTGAAGAAATACAGTGGAATGCTTACCAAAACATAATCATGTCTCTTAAAAGTGGCATATTACCATTCATAGTCTAAATGGAGGGGGGAAAAAAAACAAACCAAAAAACCCAAAAAGCTTCAGCCAGGAATTCAGGGGTTTATAACCTTTCAAAACTACACAAAGGCAAACGTGACAGTACTGAACAATAGTCCACACTAAGGTGTAATTAAAACGGGAGTTATTTCAGTTAATCAGCTTCTACGAACATTTGTTCCTATCCAGAAATTTTGCCCCACTTTTTTTTAAATAATGCTATTTAGAGAACTGTGTCCATGTTTGTAACTTCCATTCTCCTGAAAGGAATCTGATTTTACAAGCAAACAAACAAACAATTTCCAGTTAGTCTGGTTCAGTTGTCTGTATTTAGCCATCACTGATACAAGCCAGACACTTGTGTAGGCCCACTGGCCTGATGCTGGCTCGGGTATTCCACACAGGATTGATCCCAAGTGCCACAGAGGACTCAGACAGCGCTTAGCAAGCAGTTCTCTGTCAGCAACGCTGGCTTCAGCAGTCTTCCCCAGCACTCGCTCACTCCTATGCCCTCTGTTGTGATGGTACAGCTGTTTGTACGGCCACACAGCGAACCAGACTGGGCAACGATCCAAATTAATAATAACCTAGTAAGGAATTTTTACGTGACAGCCAGGTCCTTAATCCAGTAAACTCAATTTTGGCCAACTCACAAGGCACACAGCCTTTGCTGGTCTGTGAGCAACAGCAGTATTAGAGTGTGCAGGACACAATCATACTTTAGTCTTCCTAGCAATCGTAATTTTTAATTCGTGTTGAGGATATCAATACATCATCAATACACAATATCCCCTGGCATAACACAGAAAAAACACCTGCAGATTCATTCTAGCCTGAGTAAGCCTGACAGACTGAAGTCACTCTTTTTTGGGAACACACTTGATCAACTCCATTAATAACTTCTGATTGGACAGTATTCCATTGTAGACAGACTGCGATGATGAATTTGGAAGTGCAACCTTATTTTCCAGAATAGAATGCACTTTCTACACTACTACCTAATTTGTCTCATTTCATTGATAAAAAAGCTTTGACAGAAAAGCCAAAATATCAGCATGCCCTGCCCCCCCCAACCCCCCCCAAAAAAAAAACCAACTCCAACCCAAAACTCAAAAATCAAGAGTAGCAGTACATCTTCTCGCAGCATAAGAAAGGTCTCTGGTAAAGCCAACTATCAGTACTCCAATTTTGACACAAAGTAAATACCATTGGCAACACAAATCAAAGACAACTACCACGTACCATCAAATTCCTGTTACAAAGTAGCCATACTCCAAGTTAGTCTCTTTATAATTACTGAATATGAAGAAACATGCAAAAATTACCAGGTATCTTTTAGTCTTTTACAAAAACCTCCTGAACAGTTAACATGAAGAAGCATGCTGAGTAAAAAGAACATAACTCTTTTTATAAAACTTCTTTTAATTATGAAGGTGCAGGGAGAGCTCTTTTGAGGACCACAACAGTCCCCGTTCTGAAATTATTTTATCATTAATTCACGTAAATAACCCATTTGAAATAAGCACCGTTTCCTGAATATTAAAACCTCAACATAAGCCAGAATTTATATTTGAAGCCCACCACGGTGGCTTTCTAGGACATCTTAGGTGCACTTCATACATTATAGAGAGGACAGAACAACTGACTTGCAAAATCCTGCAGCGCTGGTTACAGCCTTTCACATGTAGCACAACTAAGCTGCGGTGTCAGAAAAGTAAGGTCCTGCATCTTCCAGACACAAAAGATTCCTCCTGCTCCTTTTTGCAATATTACCTTTCCAATTACAGTCTTGGCATACAAAGAGAAGTTAAAATCCTCAGTCTTCTAGTATTTTTTTGTTTGCTTAATTTTGGTTTGCTAAATAAAACAAGACTAAACTCAATTTCTATTGCACAAGTTACCTTTGATAATAGTTACTTGAGTGCTTTTTTTAAAAATCCCAAGTATAGCTAATTCTAGTTAGAAAAGTACGTATTATCAAGATAAAGCTGTGTATGCTTTCATTTAGTCCCAGTATCCATATGCTGCAAGACAAAGGTCTCAACCTCACTACAAAATGTCTAGTGATCTAAAAAAAAAAAAAAAGACACACAAAAAACCCCAACTATCTGTGGTCTGAACTGAAATCCTCATTCATTATGTGGTTAGTTCTGTGTACAAACAAATAACCTTTTTAAAAGGTTATCAGCTGTCTAGGCATTAGCTAGGAGTGCATTTAATATTAAAAACCTTATGCCTTTAAAGAACTGTTGCATGTTCTAATACACTCACTTTCTGTATATACCCAACTTGTCAAAAGCTTCACAGGCAGTATCTTTTCATCCCTTCCGGTTTAGAAGGGAAAATAAAGCCTTCTCCCATCAATTGCAGTTATCTGTAGACAGGAACCTTTTCAAGTCTTTCATAGCAGCTTCTAACTCCGATTTAGCGGCAGGGTATTTTTCAGTGAAAGCAGAAGATACTTCTTTCCAGCAGAGAAGCAAGAGTATACTGGAGTCAGCCATATCACTTGAATCAAATTGTTAATGTATGAAGGATATCACTGCACATCAGAGCCCAGTATCTGTTTGGGGCAAAATCTGCTCCCAGAGCTGGTGCAAACCCCGTTCTACCTGCAAGTGCTACTTAAGGAAACAGAATTTCAATAGTAGTTTTGTGTATGGGTGGAGAGATGTTAATATCCAGTTTCTCTCTGAAGAGATTATACAAAAAACAAGAGATGTTTTACAGCAGTACAAATCAGTCCTTTTTCTTGTGGCAACAAGGAAAACTTTGAATAATTCTAACACACCCTTTGGAATACTATGACATAAGTCTGATAAGGTACCAAACTGAAACTACAGGTTGCATTGAAAGACACTTACCTAAAGTCATGATCAATAAACACACTCCTCTAAGTAAGGCTGCTGTTTTGAAACTATTTCAAAAAACATGCAAAACAGGACCAGGGTAAATACATATACTTTGTAAATGACACTGGCTTATTGAACTTGATTAATAGGAGTACTGCTGTTAAATAAAAACAAAACCTGAGAAAGACAGAAATAAAAACTCCAGAAGGGAGACACTGCTGTTGGCCTAACAAAATGGGAATGTGAAGGTACAGAGCCTGAACAAGTTCAATAATTAAGACAGTTCTCAGGAACAAGCAGCAATGTTTCTGACAGGGATGACTCCACCCTAAAGTGCATCTTTTAATCTAATTAACCATTTAAGTTCCAATACAGGTCACTACTAGAAATAATGAAGGACAGCCTTGGACAAAGTTTGCCTATCACTTTATGAAACAGAAGAGCTATCGAGTAAAATATATCTCTTGCTTTAATTTTAAGCATTGCTCAGTATCGCAGGCAGACTATTCCTAGCATGCTGCAGCAAACGCTTAACTTTGACAGTTCTACAAATTCATAATGCAGACAATCAGAAAATCATCTCAGTGAGAAATTCCAGGGCAGACTTCTAATCGAACTGTGGAATTTAGCCAAGGAAACTTGTGGAGATCCATGCTTAGGAGCAGACATTCTCTCTCACCTCTCCAGGAGAATGTCTCCTTTTTCCTCTGCCTTCTCTCTCTAGACCAGAGAAAAGAAAGAGATCCATTGTGAAGATCAGAGCAACTTAGTTATCAGGTCTCTTTTCAGACTTAGTGCAGAAGCTACTGAAAGCTTCCTTCCCTACCAGATTTTTCTCCATCCAGCAACCTAGCATCTATACACACTGCTAGATAGCTTTCATTTTAGGCAAAATATTGAGGTGCCCAAACAGAACCACAAAGAAAAAAGCGATTATTGAGGTTCTTCACCTTAACAGGATTCTTGAGCGTCCAGATGCACAGTCTACTGTAAGCTTTTGTTGAATAAGGGAAATACCCTAGCTTGATCAGTATTGTAGGGGTTAAACTGGCTGGAAGAAGCAAACAGCTAAAGTTACGTATTTTCACTGTAAATCCAGAGCAATAAGGTAGCAGCTTCTGATGCAGAGGGTGAGTCTCCCCAAGAAAACATATTTATGAAGAACTTTATTGCCTTAGCAGCTGTTGCATGCTACTACCGCCATTTGAAGTTCTAGTTCCCACAGTACCTGCAGATTCACTGAAGCACAATAAACAAGACTCATGCTTTTCTAGTTTACAGTACCTACAGAAAAAAACCTGGAGGTAATTAGGAATCAGAGCCAAGAGACTCAATTGGGAGCAGGGACATAAAAAAAAAAAAAAAATCACTTTTGTCATACTTAGAGTTCTAACACTGTCAAAAAACTAGGACAGAAGTCCAGAGGTCAGCTTTCTCTTTTTGGATCTGTCATCTGCTGCCTATTTGTTTCAAGACAGTCACCTTTGTAACTCAGGTTGCCCTCTCCCATTTATTTTTAACAGATCAGGAAAATAGCCACCTACCTCAAAGAGCCAAAAATTAGTCAACACTGGAAATCACCAAGCTGCTTGCAGACAACTGTGAAAGAGAAGTTTCAAGAAGCTCGGACGCAGCCTTTTTTTGAAGCATAAGTCTCAGCTCTAAGGTTTGAAATGGCTCTTTTCCTGTTCTTTCTGCAAGTTCACATGCCACAATTCTAGTGATGTGAGAAAGACCTCTTGACCTTTAGGGCAAGTGACAGTAATAGCAGATTGCAAACACTGTCTCCTCAATAATACATACAAATGCCAAGAGCAACCTAAGCCTGTTTCTTGCTTGCTCAGACACACCTCAAGTGGGCTTACTTCTTTGCAAGTTAAGAAAGAACTACTATCAGAAGTAGCTAAGACAAAAGCAGCTTCAGAAGTAGATATACACCACAGCACAAATCCAAGGCAACAAAAACTTCAGGCCTTACTACTGGCTTCCCTGTTAGCTGTCACTTGACAAAGAAGAAATGACCCATCAAATTCAACTGGCAACTGAGGGTGCACAATCATCAGACGTTTTCTTTTACTCTTTAGAGAGAGACTTATGAAATAGATCACATTGTGTGGAAAGAAACAGACTCCTCAGCAATGAAACACTTTATAAAAAATATTTAAATAAATCCATCCTCTGATAGGTCATGTCTAAAAACAAGAACACCAAAGCATCTTGCTTATTTTACCATAGAAAACATCTTATACCTTACAAGTATATACAAGTGTCCAGCAAAATAAATACCAGTCCCATGACCACAAAACTGACTTCTCATGACAATTAACTGTGAAACCTGAAACATCCTCTTAACAAGTTTCCTTTCATTTAATAAAGTTCCTTCAAGGGAAGTAAGGATCCGATCAAGATTATTAGATTTGCCTGGTTTTGCATGCATATGTTCATCTTTCAGTACTCAAATATTACACTTACATACATGTTTCTACGTCCACACTATCTGTTTGAAGCTTTCATCCTTCAATAGGCAAAAGATAAAAAAGCTGTAGAGCTTACCTTCCTCAAATCCAAACACACTAACCCTATTTTCACCCAGTCAAAATTTTTCAATACTCTCTACTCTAAAGCTGAATCCTGAAAATGTATTTAAATTCACTTACAGCTGCAACCAGTCCAATAAAAATGAACCTCCAGCACTTTCCTGTACGTGAGTCACAGATGCCAATGTATTCAAATCCTTTGGCAAGTTTAGGCCCTAAACTTTTAAAAACACGGAGGATTTTTACCATGGCATACAACACTGAACATTTTATTCTGCTTCCCTCCCACTCATTTGCAACCAACAAACCCCAACGAATTTAAGGGGGGGGGGGGGGGGGGAAAAAAAAAAAAAAAAAAAAAAAAAAA
>VFFE01008751.1:863664-892252 GCA_008921705.1 Burhinus oedicnemus
CCCCCGCACCCACGGCTCCCCCCCCAATGGAGACCCCCGAGGGGCTGCCGGGCCCCCACTTCGGCCGGGGGCGCCCGCTGCCTAACTTTTGTTAGGGTGCATGTGCGGACGGAACACGGAGCCTCGGGGGGAAGCGGGCCCCAGCGCCTCGGCAGCCGCTCCGGCGGGCCGAAGCCCCGGTTCCCGCCGGTGCTGAGTCACCCCCGCGGTGGGGCTGCGCCCCCTCCCCGCGCCCCGCAGACAATGGCGAGGGCGGGCCGTGGCCCGGCCCTCCCCCGCCGCCCCCGGCCCCGTTCGGCCCCCGCACCGTGATGTTGCAGTGGATGGTAAGCGGCGGCGGCGGCTGCGGGCTGGAGCCCGGTGGCGGCGGCAGGAGCACGAACTGGCAGTGAAGCTCGTCCAGCTTCCAGGAGACAATGCGGAAGCGCTCGTGGTCCTTGTCGAAGATGGACTCGAGGAACTTCAGCTCGGCCTTAAGCCCTGACACCGACATCCTGGCCTCATCTCCGGGCCCGGGCCTGCGCCGCCTCGCCCGCTCTGCCGCCGCCTCCCTCCGCCTCAGCCCGGCCCGACCCTGGCCCCGGCCGCGCCTGCGGGGCGGAAGATGGCAGGAGGGCGGGGGGGCCGGGGCAGCCCCAGCCAGCGGGGGGATGGCGAGCGCGGCGGCGGCGGCTCCCTTTGTACCAGCCTCCTGCACCCACTCGCTCGCTTAAAAGGGCAACAGCGCAGCCCGTTCCCCGTTCTCCCTGGCAGGCTGGGCCAGGCCCGCCAGCCGCCCCGCCCTCGCCCTGCCCTCCTCCCGCTAGGCCGGCCCCGCTCCCGGCACACAGGCGGCAGGGCCAGGCCGGCCCCCGGCTCCTCCCCACGCCCTCGGTCAGCACCGCCGCCGCGGGCCCGAGCCGGGCTGACCCGTCCGCTCCGCGCACCGCCGGGCTGCCCCAGCCCCTGCCCGGGCACCGCCCGCTGCTCCCCCGGCTCGCAGCCCGGTGCCGAACTGCAGCGGCTGCTCACCCGGCCTTGCTGCCCCTCTGCTCCCCCTCAGCCCTGCGGAAGGGCCCGCGGTCTGCCTTCCTCTCCATACTCTTACTTTGCTGAGGAAAAAAACCTGCGGTTTGGGTTTGCACTTGCCATCTCAAGAGTGCCGTCAGCCCTCCAGAACTCCTAGAGGTCAGCCCAAATAAACCAGGAATTCCTGTCCCGACTTTCCTGACAGATCGATACAAATAAAACCTAGTGTCGACCGTTGCAGGCTGAGAAGCAGCAATACAGGGGTCAAGAAAAATTGTCAGAGTTGCATTTAAGTTCCTCTGTAATTGTACATTTTATACCCAGAAAAAGCACCACGAAGCATGAAAGCAGAGTAAAGCGATTACTCACTACATTCAGGGATCAAGAGAGATGTTGCCTCTGCTTCTGTCACTTCCTGACACTGGAAAAAATCATCTCTGCACCTTTATTTGTCCCTTTCCATCTTGGCTTTGCCTATAGACAGTTGACAGTTCTTTGGGAACACAGATCAACTCTCACATGGCATAAAGAGGTTACTGTGACACAAGTAATATTGTTGCAGTGTCCTTCTTGTTTCCCAACCAGCTTTTAATTAATGCAGTACACGCACACACACAAACCTGGAATAGGGAATTGCCTTTTTCTTTTTTTTACATTGATATTTTATATAAATCTTTAATTCCAGAGAAACTGGCAGCACTTCACAAACCACAAGCTGAATCTTGTCAAGTGGTGAGAACTCTAATCTTGATCCAGAAAAACAGTTACGCACATGCCCAACTCCAAGCATATGGAAGTCGTACTGATATGTGGGCTTGAAATCTCCTTGCAGCAAAGAGAGCTGCTGAGAACACAATTTACTACAAAAGAAGCCAGGAAGGATTGACACTGGTTAAAGACTATGACTGAAAGATAGCAGAAAGTCCACAGAGTTGAGAGACCTGTTTTTTTCAGGTATCATGTGACAGACTCCGGTTATACAGTGTGCAACTCAGTTTTCCTAGAAGGGCTGAACTGTCTCTGTTGGCTCAGACTGAATGGCCTGCAAAGTGAAGACAGGGCAGACATGACTGTTGTCTGTCCATGCATCAACAGGCAGGGTGAAGACCTTTGAGAGATAAGGGAAGATCTAAGTATAGGGGCAAATTAGCTATAAATAAACAGCAGAAAACTATGACTCTACCTATTAGAGAGGGCCTGGAAGAGCCTGTCTGTGGGAACACCAGAGACAAAACTAAACAGATCAGACTTTGTCAGGTGTTACCATGATGTGATGCATGAAACAGCAGAGGAATTAATGTGGTGACTCAGCCCTGTTTCCCTCGTACAATAGGATTTTGGCGTAGGACACCTCACTGCAGCAGATAGGTGGGTAGGCTTAGCAAGTTCAAACTGCACCTTTCATCATACCTTACTAGAACTGCCTCTATCACTACACCTCTGGTCTTCCTATCTTCCTTGCCTTCTCATCTCCCTTCCCTCTCCTCTGCCTCTCCATTGTCTGTGACACCCTGGGTTTTTTGGCAGCTGCACAGCTGAGAGGTGCAAATGTGCTGGCTGCGAGGACGCCTCACCTGCACTAGCTGACAAGCTGGTGGAAGGCATGAGAACCTCTCTCGGGCACCCAGTGATGCAAACATCATGTTGTCTTCTGACCATCTGGCAGGCCAAACAAATGGCTTAATCTGCCAAGTGTGTCCTGCAAGCCACATATTGTTTAAGCCTGGTGTAGAACTTTCCCCAGCTCCTTCACTCTGCCATTTTGTTGCAGGCTCCAAGAAGCAACATGCAGCTGCACAGCCACCACTCCCCTAAATTCTGTTGCACTTCTCTGTGTTTAGCAGGCATTCTGCAAGCTGTGACATCGCCTGTGAATTCATTTCTGTGATAAGACCTTGAGAATGCATTGGGGCTGCCTCGCTCTCTGGAACACAGAGGCTGCTTCAGAGGTGTAAAGAGTTGTTCGTCATGTCTGACTCTTTCCTGTTTCTTCCTTCAGGGACTTGCCATGGGGCTCTGACACGAATCTCGCATTGGTCACAAGATGACTCAGGATTTCCTGAGTCTCCCAAAGACCAAAATGAATGCATACAGGGGAATACCTGACATCTCTGGGTAATAAAGGAAATTAATTCTGGTAAAGACCCTCAAGAGTACTGTATCAGATTCTAGTAATTACAGATGCTCTTAAGTTCCCTTGATCTACATTGCCTGTAAGCACCATTTTTTTCTACCGTTCTTCCTGCACGTACATCTTCAACATTATGGGAACCTTTCTCTATCTATCATACAGCTAGATTTCCTCTTCCAGGGATCTCAACTTTGGCCAAACCTCCCTGTTATGAAGATAACATACCTTCATAACCCTCTTTGTTTCTTTTCGCTCCCTTTCATTTAAACATAAGTTTTGTAAGAGTCCTCAACTGAAACTCTCAGAAAAAAACCAGCAGGCTCCTTATTGCTTTCTTCAGTAGAACTGGCAAGAAAAAAGGAGGCAAACGGTTTAGACCAAAATTTCCTTTCCCATTGGCATTTACTGCCAGTTCTGTTTCTAACACATCAGCTAGGCATGTCCCTGATGAGAGAGAAAGCCGGCAGCAAGGGGTGAAGGGAACTGAAGGAAAGATGAGTTCAGGATGAGCCATTAAGGCGGAAATGAACAATGATGTAGGATGGATAGCCTTTGATGAAAGCAAGAGTTGTTTGGGGCTTAAAGAAAGGATGTTTCAGAGCACAGATGAATTTCAGTTTATATTAGTCCTTTTCTTCCTGTGAATGCCTTTTCCAGTTCTGCTGTATTTCCAGCTTTACCCCTGAGTGAAGCTCCTGTATGTTCAGTTGAGTGTTTGTGCCTAGCAGAGGATTGATTTGTTTCTCTGAGAATAGTTTATGGTTTTGTTTTTTGACCTCACCTCTCTCATTTACAGCCTAGCCCTTAGAAAGGGTCTTTCTGTTTAATTCTGATGTCACTTTCCTGAGAGAAATGGCAGGCACCAGAGAAGATGCCATTTTAGAAATAAGGAAGGCCCAGATCTTTTGTAACCCTGAACCTCAGCAGAAGGAGAAAGAAAAGGATAAAGTTAATGAGATGGGAGGAAGAGTACATTGGTTTTAGTGATGGATGATGCAGCTTGGTAATAGCTGATCCTGGGGTAGAACAGGCACTTAAACTTTTTCACAGGTAGCAGCAGAAACTGAGACTAGAAAAGATAAATAATACCCAACACCCAGAAAGAGAAGAATAAGGCAGGAACCTCACCTGAAACCTTGGGCAAAAGCAGAAAGATTCAAGAGGATCCTGCTTCTCCAAGATACAATCCAAGCTGTCTTGCTCACCAAAGCTGGGCTTTCACGTCAGCTTCTGAGCTCACAGCATCAAAGTCATTGCTTCAGTAATGAAGTCACTTTTGAAGTATTTTAGAAAAAACATACATTAGTGCATAAAAGCTGATGAAATGGCTGGACAATGCAGTTTCACGAAGCATGGCATGCAGCTGACATGGGATTGCTTAGTCCCTCAAATACCTATTTTATTTTTAAAGGCTTTAAGAGTTAAGGAAGGGCATTTCAAAACCAACCTATTCTAGAGCAGCTTTGGACACATAGTGATACCCTTGCCCAGGTGTTCAGAGATAGGGATCAAGGAGGTGTCCACAGGCACTCAAATACTATGGCCATGAGTTTAACATTTAAAAAAAAAAAAAAAAAAAAAAAAAAAAAGAAAATAATAGCATGGCTTTACCCAGGATGGTCAGAGAGTAGTTTCCAGTCACAATTCTTCTGAGTTCATCCCTGCAGCTGTCAGCAACTGAGTCAAAGAGGTCCCTTCTTCAGGGTGTTTTCACTCAGCCACTGAAGAGTGTTTTTAATCCTATACAGGAAAACAGCAATAATCTTTTGGTGAAGATATCATTACTATCTGTGGGTTTGCAGTTCTGGCTGTATTTATATATATTACTGAACAGTGTATATTTCAGAACAGTCAAAAGCTGAATAGCATCTGCAAAGCAAGGTTAACGATATGTTTTTGTTCCATATAAAAGTTGTGGGAATTAATTTATTAGCAGAAAGGTTCCACAGGAAAGCAAAGCCATGTTAATCATAGTCTTGCAATGCTGCAGATGGGGATTAGAATCCAGTGTACAAACACATCAGGAACCAAATTCCTTGCACGTACTTTAAAATGCACAGTGAGGGAATATGCCTAGCATTCTCCTTTATGGCTCACATAGCTTCTTAAAAACAGATGAAAAGCACATCTGTGAAAGCAATAAGAAACCATGCAGCCATATCTGAGGCATGCCATTTAATAAGATAACAGGAACAAGCTAGAGGAAAAAAGGAAAATGAGGTATCATTTTTCCAAACCCAGCTGGGTGAAGGAAGAGGTAGCTGCATGGAGCACCATTCAGAGCACGGTAACTAACACACCTTCCCTGGACTCCCTAGGGCTTCCACCCCTTCCTTGGGATCCACACAGAGTCATAAGCCTTATAGGGCTCAGCAAGCTTATCTTCCCTTGCCACCAGAGAAGCTTAAAATGGATGGATGGGAGCAGCGGTCAGATGCCAGGCTCAGTCCTGCTAAATACATTTCTGGCTGGAGGGGGGGAGACAGGGAAATGGGCAGATCCCCAGGTCAAGTACTCACAGTGCTGAGATGCAATCTTAGTCACAGCTGAATATGCAGCTCCTTCACCCCCCTTCTTTTTTCTTATTTTGATAGGTAGTGAAATAGTTAATTTTGTCTATATTTAAAATATCAGCCCAGGGCATCTGAGTTGGCAGACACTGAAATGAACTACGCAGGTCAGAGTTATTGTTTCAGATTCTGCAAGCACAGTCAGACATAACCACATCACTTAGCCTGGAAAACACAAATCAAATGCATCTCAGCAACCATACCATCCATGGCTTCTCATTTGCTCCCTGCTTTTTGTAGATAAGTCTAGATTTTGGGGAACAAAGCGGTGCCTCTGACAGTACTCTCCCTGTTCAAACCTTCAACAGAATGTCCAAAGTGCTGCACAAACACTAACCCTACCAGTGTCACACTAAAACAGGCATAGGATGCAGCCTCATTTTCTATGTGGGGGAAATCAGATACATTTTAGGAGGTAGTCTTTTGCAGGGTGCATAGACAGTCTTAGGACCCAACCATGGCCTAGCCCTGCAGTAACTCAGCTAACTTAATTTCTGACACAAACTCAGAAGAAACAATATCAAAGTTATACAGTGAGCTGGTATCAGTGCTGGGATTTGTCTTGCTTATGCTGTTTATCAACAGAACTCAGTTGTTTGAGAAGAGGCAAGACAGCTGGAGTCTGGGGCCAGTTCTACAGCAGCCCTGTTCACAGCCTTGCTGTAGACAGAAACAGTCACAACTCCACTGTGTCTAGCTATGTCCTGTCCTACTCTAACACCCTCCTTGCTCAAGGGGAGCGGGCAAAGTGCAATTGGAGCTGTCAGAGTCCATACCTTGGGTGTTGTCCATCCTTCTGTGCTGAGAATGCTCACAGGGGACATGGAGCAGAGGAGTAGAAGGAGGCTCAGGGCTTACATTCCCTAGAGAAGCAGCATGAGAGGTGGCACATCCATCTGAGCTGATGCTGAAGGCTTTATGGGAATCGGTTAATCTCAGATCTTAAGTTGGTCCGTAGCACACATCATAAGCAGTTTTTTCTCACTGTCATCACAACCGGACAGACTATGCTTTACCAAGATCACACAGTACTCACAGGAATTAAAATACTGGTGAGCTAGATCAGTGATTTTCAATCATTCTCTGATTTGGAAGGCACAGAGGTCCATAGGCCACAAGTCAAGATCTACCAAGCTAGCTCTAGTATGGGATTTTTTTAAATTTTTTTTTTTTTTTTTTTTTTTTTTTTTTTTCACACTGCATCTAGTAACTTTTAAATAGCAAACATACAAAATCGAGTTTGGTAGATACAGCACTGAAAAAAAAAGTGGTGAAGTACATCTGGAAAATTAACCCATGTATCTTTATGGGTGAAAGAAGGATGGAAAAGATAGTTATTTTTTTCCATTATAAAGATGACTTGAAGTATGAAGAGTTGCCTGTGAAAAAGCCACAGAAAACCGCAGTCTCAAAGAATCAAATGCAAGACCAAACCTCAAAAAAGAGTGATACTAGCAATTCCCATTCTGTAAATCTGACTCTCTTCCTGCTAGAAACAAATTATAAGGACAAAAAGCCACTAAAACAGATGAAGGGTAACTGACTCACAAGCAGTTATATTTGCCCTCGTCTTTATAAGGAAGGGAACCTCCTATAGATTTGCAACATCAGTGAGTAAAAGGGAAGTAGCAGAACCAACATACTTCGCTTTAAACAAACGTCTGAAAGACTGAATCATAAAAGTTCGACTATAACAATAATTCACATCTTTCTTAACATAACAGCACACACATAGCTTGAGAACTGGCTTAAGAATTGTGAACAAGGAATAAAAATAGCAAATCACTGAGCAGGGAAAGGTATTTAGTGTGTTTAAAATGGATCATGGTAGTGCTGTGTTAAGAGCTGATCTCAAGACTTTCATGGTGATCTAGAAGAGACTATCATTATTGAAATTATCAGATGACACAGAGAGGCATTTTGAATAACAATGAGGACAAGGAAATAATTCCAAGAGATGCAGAAAAGTCAGAAACAGTAAAAAAACCCCAACCCCTTGATCTATAAACCACAAACCTAGTGAATCCTAGTTTCCTGTAGATTACATTTTTATATCACCATCACACTGCATCTCACTTGATCTCATGCTATAAACCTCCTCACCTTTTCCCAGTTCCCTCCTATGTCTCCACAATTCTTACTTTCCACAGGTTTCTCCATATTTTCACCGACATTCACCACCTGTTTTGGCTAGGGGAGACAGAGCAGATGCTGTGGCTGGTTTCAGAATCTAGCCTGCCTGCTATATTCTACTGTATTCTTTACTTCAATCTGTTTATTTAAGAAAATGTTTTTATAGACAGAATTCCATCTTTTTGTCCAGTATATTTTACGTATGTGCAGATAAGCTCTGGTTCGTGGACAAGGTAAGACCAGGGGTCTTATCAATATTTCTAAAAGGGGGAACATTTTCTTTCCTCTAGCTAGTCACTGATTTTTAGAAAATTTGTGGAACATAATATTTCACTCTAGGTTTCTATCAAATTGAAACAGTCCAACAAGTTCAAGAAGCAGTTAAGAACAAGGTTAGTATAAAGTTAGGTGGTGTTTGCCACTATCAGTGCATAAAGAAAGGAAAGCTCCTTGACAAACACAAGGCAAAACTGCACCTAGAACACTGCAACTGTGATCTTGGCAGAAAATTATCAGAGCGAAGTGTGGGACTCTGAGGAGAGATTTCTGAAGTGGAACTTAAAAGGACTAAACACCAGAGCTACCTCCTCAGATGCAGCCAATGTCCATTAGGATACTCCTTTACACCCCCGAATCCTAGATCTGACTTGCACTCACTTGAGCTCCAGGCACATCACAGAGCAAGCTCAGAACAACACAGCATCTGTGTGACACCTAGAAGAACGCAGTGTGGCAATACACTCACCAGGGTGATTTCTCCTCTAGACAAGAGTCTTAACTTGTCCCCTACCTGGCTGAGGAAGATTGATCTGTCTTGAAGAACCAGTTTCATATAAATACTTTAACTAAAGGACAGTCAGACAGGGAAACACTAGCTTCCCACACAGACAGCAGAAGAGGAACAGGGCTGGAGGGAAGGAGTTAAAGGATCTTTACCAACCCCTCCCTGCATTAGCACACAGTGGTATCATAACACCAATAGTACAGGTAGTTGCATAGCCCTGCACGCGTTTGTGTTCTGGATCTCAATATCTGCAAGCTCCAAGTAAAGAGGGATTATCTAGCACTGATATACAGAGGAAGCTGGGGATTTAAGCAAGACAAATGAAATTAAACTGGGAAGAAGAAAATACAACCTGAATGTTGGCCCAAAGCTTCCTGCCATCTTGACATAAGAGACTCTAGAAATCTCTGAGGAAGCAATGCTGTAGTGCAGAAGAGCTGTCAAGAGTAGCCACCAAGGAGGAACAAGGGTGGCCCAAGGTGGGCACGATGGGGCAGGCCAAGGGAAAAGGCTGTGATTTCATGGTGGCAAGGCAAGCTGGATAAGGTGAGCTGTAGGAAAGACATGTTGATTAGAGACTGCTTAGAAACCTCCTCTGGCCCATATGTTTCAAAGAGCGAAGTCTTGCCACACTGGGAACCCAGTTTTAATTTCTGCTGCACTCCTGACAGCATTAACAGCCCTGACAAGGCTGGGCTCAGCGAGGATGTCTGTCAGGTCGTCTTAGCAACCCCGGCCTTTTTCAGTGAGCACACACTACCACCTAGCGCCGAGAGATACTGCTGCAGAAGAGGAATGGGAAACAAGTGTTCCCCGAAGGGCCTTTGGTCCCTGCAGCTCCAGCCTGCCCCTCGGTGCAGCCTGCCCGACTGCACTGGCATGGGAGGAGAAGCAGGTACAGGCTCACCGCGGCTGGAGGGTTTTAATTGTGTGCTTGAGAGGAGAAAAAAAGCCCCTGTAATGTCAAAAATCCTGAAGACAAAAGAAGAGATGCAGATAAAAGAAGGCAGTGGCCCTTTTCTGTGCTCTGAAATTGTTTTCAAGTATTCAGGAAAGTCAATCCTATTTTATTCATTGACAACAATGGACTGCAGGGAACGCACTGAAACAGTCTCAGATTGTAGAATCATAGAATGGTTTAGGTTGGAAGGGACCTTAAAGAACATCTAGTTCTAACCCCCCTGCCATGGGCAGGGACACCTCGCGCTAGACCAGGTTGCTCAAAGCCCGTCCAACCTGGCCTTGAACACCTCCAGGGATGGGGCATCCACAACTTCTTTGGGCAACCTGGGCCAGTGTCTCACCACCCTCAGAGTAAAGAATTTCTTCCTAATATCTAATCTAAATCTACCCTCTTCTACATTGAAGCCATTACCCCTTGTCCTATCACTACAGTCCCTGATCAAGAGTCCCTCCCCATCTTCCCTGTAGGCCCCCTTTAAGTACTGAAAGGCTGCTATAAGGTCTCTCCTCTTCTTCAGGCTGAACAACCCCAACTCTCTCAGCCTGTCTTCATACGAGAGGTGCTCCAGCCCTCTGATCACCTTCGTGGCCCTCCTCTGGACCCGCTCCAACAAGTCCATTTCCTTCTTATGTTGGGGGCTCCACAGCTGGACACAGTACTCCAGGTGTGGTCTCATGAGAGCGGAGTAGAGGGGCAGAATCACCTCCCTGGCCCTGCTGGCCATGCTGCTTTTGATGCAGCCCAGGATGCAGTTGGCTTTCTGGGCTGTGAGAGCACATTGCTGGCTCATGTTGAGCTTCTCATCAACCAACACCCCCAAGTCCTTCTCCTCAGGGCTGCTCTCCATCTCTATTCTCCACCCAGCCTGTATTTGTGCTTGGGCACAAATTTTGTGAGCTATGTCAAAACTGAACATGAGCCCCCATAAGCATAAGAGAGAAGAGCGGTTTACTGTCTCCTTTCCTTGTCTCATTGTCAGCTTCTTGACAGTTGACCTGGACTTAAATTAACTAAATTTATACAGTAATATTAACCCAAACAACTAATCTAGGGAACTACCCTCTGTCTGGCCTTGTGAGCGAATATGGCTGACCATAAATTCTTATTCATTCTTCATGTCAATCATGCTATTTAATAGAATGTTTTTACACATGAGATTCTGCCTTTTTGTCCAGGTACTCTAGAATTGGCAAAATCAACAGCATACTCACTGATGTATCTTTGCAGTTATACAAAGGCTTATACCTTCCACTCCAGGCAAGGAGATTAGCCAGTAACATTTTCAAACCCTTTTTCTTCACAAAATTTTAACTTTTTACAAGGAGAGCTTTTAGAAACATGCAGTGATTTACCAGCTGGTGGAGCTCAGTAAATACCAGGAAGATTTGTCCACAAGCTTTCTCTGAATTGGGAGTGAATTGTGACTTGGCTACATTTATTAATCTTCTGCTTTCATTTCCACAAAAGCTTACGGCTTTGGGATATTATTGTTTTTCCGCTGGCAGAAAGTGTCATGAATGTACTGAATTCACTGTGGAGTTACTACCACCTTTATGTATTGAAGATCTGCAGAGCAGGTCTCCTTGGCACAAATACAGACTAGACGCGAATGTGCAGCTTTCTAGAACAGCTGTAAGTTGTTCAAATTAGTGAAAGCATTAACTTCTAATGGACCTGGTGTTGCTGAATTCATGCTCCTCACTGTTTTGTTACCCAAACTGGCCAGCTAGAGCAATAGCAACAACTCCATACAACTCATGGGACCAATAAATACAAATTATAAACCAGGAATATAGAGACTAAACCACGTATCTAATTCTGATAAACAGCCCATTGAGCTCCAGTGGAAGCCTGCCCATCAAGTCCAGTGAGCTTTGAATGAGGCCCCATCTGAAGGGCAACATTTAGTCACTGAAGAGGTACTCTGAGTATTTTGTTTCTAGTATGATCTGGGGAACAAAAAACTGTAGTTAATGTAAATGAGTAAGATATTACATGTTATTGTTCAAATGTATTTGCAACAGGAATTGAATATTCAACATTGACACCTATTCAAAGAACCATAAAACATGGATCCAACTAAAAGATGTTTTAAAAACACCAGATCTTTGAAATAAAATACACGTAGGGTTTTCTTAATTTGCCTACAGTTGTTGTTTTTTTCCTGGAGACATAAGGATATTTTCGTACTTTTCTCAGCCACTTTGAGTGCTAAAACATACCTTAAAATGAAAACAGCAGTTCTTAAATACTTAATCCAGAAACTGAGTCATTAAAGAAAAAACACATAATACCATGTGAGCAGCTATATTAAAATAGTTATTTAATTTGGGAGCATGAATGCTTGTGTCAGACTGAAATTATGATCAAATCTATATTTTCTAGAGTCATTAAAAAAAATTATCATCTTCATACAGTCAATAGAACTAAAAGGTGTCCAGTGTCCCAAGTACTTGAAGGAATTACCAAAAGCATTATTCTAATGTTTTTTCAGGTTGCAGAAGCAGAGACAGTAATGTGATCTAATTAAGCGTTCAGTTTCTTTAAAACCTTCTGTTTGGACTCTCTTTAGACCATTCCAGTACTGGTAATTTTGAGGACTGTGAAACATGCACGCTGTTTTGGCTTAACTAAAGCAACCAGAAGGTTTTACTGGGCCACATCACTCATCTAGGAAAAAATTAAAGTGTAGGCTTTGTTCTAGGCACACGAGCAGTGCCATAGAAATAATTGGGATTTAAGCACATATTTTATATTAAAAGCAAATGCTCAACTGTTTTGCTGGATCAAGAGCTGTAAGTCTTAGTGATGCCATGGTTTCTATGACAACTAAGTGTGATATTACATGAAGGATTATGATTTAAAGGAGTACTATTACATCTGGCCTTCTCAACTGACGTGGTCCTAGTTTATCCTGTACATACTTTGCGTAAGAATCTGCTTGTCTTTGTGGAATCACTGAGCCCATGACCAGAAGAGGAAGGCCTCACAGACCAGGCTGAAAGCAAGTGATGGACACTGCTCCCCTCTCTAATCCTGCAGATTCCAAGGAGAATAAAAAAAATTCAGACTCAGGGCTGCACTATCCTTTCAGGCATAGCTCCAGCCCAGGAGCTTGCTGATAGCTGAAGGATACTGCAGCTGCAACGCAAGAAAC
Source organism: Burhinus oedicnemus (assembly GCA_008921705.1). NCBI lineage: Eukaryota > Metazoa > Chordata > Aves > Charadriiformes > Burhinidae > Burhinus > Burhinus oedicnemus. Next base: position 876,412 of record VFFE01008751.1, read on the forward strand.
CATGAGCCAGGTAGAAAGCAGCAGCGCAGATGCTCTGAGCCCAGGCTCCCTCCCTTCAGAGCCCTCACAGCCCTGCTCTTCCCTATGGAGTTGGATCCACATCCTATCGACGACTTGAGTGCCTGTGAAATTGCTAACAGAACTCTCGTACAAGCAGGTCTCACCTCCACAGTCTCCTTCCTCCATCCCAGCAGTGATCTCTGCTGGGTCGCTGCTCCTCTCAGCCCTGAAGACTGCAGAAACTTCATTCCACCCTTGCTTTCTGATGAACTCATTCTCCGTTTGGCCCAGCTGTAAGCACATTTGATCTCTTGGAGATGTCTTCCAGCTAGCTGCATGGTCCTCACTGATCTCTACAAACATAACCAGAAAAGTATTTCCATCCCTTAGGAGCAGATGCCAAAAGCAAATACATACTACTTAATACTAAAAGCTACTCCAGACTAGCTAGTTTGGAACACGGTAGGAAATACTTGAGAAGAAGTAAACTCTCTCGCTGTCCTTGGTGTAATACCGCCAACCTACTGTTTAACTGAGAACTATTAAGCCCCCACTTGCAGACCTCCAGCAGCCGGATGGCTGCAGCGTATTCTCAGCTGCTCATATGCTCTTGCCTACATTCATCTCAGCTACTTGCAGCCATTTTGAGTAGGAATATTGTCTTCTCTGTCTCATTTTCAGAGAGCTGTCTGGCTCTCGGGCTGCTATGCATTCAGGACACACTGATTCACCTACTGCTTTTGCAGGCAAGTCAGAGCCAGTGTGCAAATTTGTTCAATGGCCCTTTTAAGTACATGGCTGGCTTTGTAGCAAACAGCTCCCTTTAGATTAGGATAAATGCTTTACCAAGGAGATTAGTGCCACTGCACTTGTGAAGTCATGATATTCCTTACAAATAAAATCAGTAACTATATATAGCCAGCACATCTTCCATCCTATGAGGTTATGAGTTTCTTCCATGCAAAACAGATGAGCTCACTGAGAGATAATTTTGTGATGGCCAGATAGCTCCAACATAAGATTGAGCCCATCATCATTAGTCAAATGAAAGCTCCTTTTTATACCAGTAAAATAGCTGATGCACTGATAAACTGCCTCAGTTCATTGTTACTGCAGTATCCGCAGCTGCTCTGCACACATCGATGTAATCAATATGGCCCACTAAAAGGTTTCTAAATGAGTTAACTCTTCCAGGAACCAGCCAGATTTCTGAGGGACTATTTGCTTATAAAATCTCATACTTTTTCTTCTGTGTTTCTTTTATTTAGAGAGGCATTAAGTCCAATCAGGAGCTGATCACACACACTTGAGCAGAGTATAATATGAATGTCGCATGCTATTATTGTAATAGAAGTTGAGCAAGGGAACCTGGCCTCGAGGCTACTTTTCCTATATAAAAAAATATTTAACCTAACCTGCATCATTCTGACAGAACTAGGTTAGGGAGTGACTATATACGCAGTTACACTGGCAGAGCACAATGTACCATGAGGGATGGGAAAAGGGTAGCCAAAGCTCTTACTCCAGTTCAGCAGCAGCCAGAAGAGCATCTCCCAGAATAGCCTCAGTAACAGGATCAAAAGGGCCTATTTTGCCACCATGCTAAGCTGCAGGCCATGATTTAACACAAACTGCATCTCTAGTGTCCCTGTTCTTTTTCAGTGGCATTGCCTCCACTCACTCAGCCACAGGTGTGAACAACTGTGCAGCTCCCACGGGAGCTGAAGGTGCAGCTGTAGCCGCACAGGTCCCTGCCCTGTTTTCTGGGATAGATTAGAAACATTCCCAGGAGTCACACAAAACGTCTCTGAATGCCTAACTTTACTGCATGTCCAGGAGAAACAAATCTCTCTGGTCAGCCTCTCCCTGCCCTAGTTCAGCGGAAGAATTGGGTGGAAGACAAGCCTGCACATATTTCTCAAGGAGGTTTGGAGCTTTTGTTGTTGGCGCCAATTAAAAACCCCAACTAAAACTGCAAAGCCTTTTAAAAGCTGTGTTAACCTTCTCTGAGGCAAATGCTTGAACTTCAGATTTACTCATCCACAAATCTTTCTGAATCCAGCACTTTGATTTCACGTATTTGCTGCATTCTGGAGATAGAGGTTTTCTAGCAGCTGTGGATACCCATGCAAAAGCAGTCACTCCTACCTGATGCCTGCAGCATTGCATGAGAACTTCACAGCCTGAAATACAACTGCTGAGTCTCCTCTGAAATTTAAGTCCAGACAGACACATACTGAGCAATAACGCTGGGTACTGTATACGCATCAGAGGAGATAAAGAGACACCTTTTTCACACTTAAAAGTAGTTATCACATGCTTATAGTCTGTTATGGGTGCTAGGCAGTGAATTCTTCTTGACCCAAACACAGCGTTTCACCCGGTCATTGCAATCTGCTGGTGCCACTAGAAATGCAAAAAGGCAACTCTGCATTTCCCATGCTGAAACATAAACTTCTAATGAGTTCAGTTTGAGTTGTGCCTCAAAGACCAGACAGAGATGGTAGTAGGATGCATAGCTTTAAATAACTTGCCGAAATCCTTTTGGGAGACAAAATAGCATACATTTTTTGAGGGGCTCCCATCTGTCTGAATTTCTAATTTGTTTTTTTGCAGCTAAGACAGCTCAGATAGCTGAGAATACATATCCTGAAGCTGGGTTTCTGAAGTTTTCTTCACACCAGGATACCAGAATGGTACCCGTACAACAAAATTCATAAGCTGAAGCTCAGGCCCAACATCTCTTCTGCCTTCTTCAGATAAGGAGGGTCACCCAGACCCAGATCCCAGAGACAGAGTGCTCCTGAACGGACTCTGCAGCAGCTCCTCAGTGCCAGGGAGCAGTGCAGGGGAGCAGCTGGTGACAGGGATACAGCACTGAGCTTTTTGGACTGGCTCCAACTGGTTGATGCCTCTGGCCACCTTAGCACTCTGCCATTCCTGTTGGTCCTAATACAGCTCAGAGACCTTGTAGCTACTACAGACCCAGCTCTCAGCTGGCCCAGGTGGTCAGCACCGGGTTTTGCTTGTTGGTTTGTTTTTAAATGCCTTTGGAGGTTGTTTACAAAGGTTTTGCTGTCCATGAGAAGCACAAGGGCCACTTTGAAAGGGTGGTGTCCCCAGAAGCAGTGAATTCTACATTGCTTCAGTTGTAGAACTCCGCCTTACAGTTCCCATCCACGGAATTGAGCCAAAGATAGCTACACCTTCCAAGTAAAGACTTTGTAGAGGGTACATCACCCTCTGATGTTTTGAAATTTCCAGTGGACCACATCCATCATGGTGAAGTGAGAAGCAGCATTTAAACTCAACATTTCATCAAGTAGAACCTCATCTGCGATGGGGATAGCGTCTTCTTTTTTCAAAAATCACACATCTGTCAGAATCCTTTTGGCTCCTGTTACAACATATATTGCCTAAAAATAATGCCTTGTTTCCTGTTGTTTCAGTTCGTTTGCTCTGTGTGCCTGGCAGCATTTTGCAGAGTTTCACTGTTTCCCTGAGACTGTCAATCAGTTTCCCCTGTTGTTTGTGTGGGTTTTTCACACACCACACACAAGAGGAAAACATTAAAAAAAAGCAAGGAAAATGTGATTATAATCCACTTAACGCAGCCGGGGGCAGGGGGATTTGTAGTACCAAGAACTCCTCTAACTTTTTTTAAAAAGTGATTGCATTTTATATTTACTATCCCTATTTAGCTGTAGAAGACAGTCTCTTTCTGTAACAAAAGTTGAGTACAAGTTCTCAGACTATCACTGTCTGTGGCAATTTCAAAATCAGCTGAGGAAACACAATTTCATCTCTATTGATTAAATGATGCATGGATACATTGATTAAATGGGCATAAGAAGTCAGTGATCAACAGAACTTCTGCTTAACACATACTTACACTTTTAGAAACACATAGTTGGGTAACATGCTATTCTTTTTCGGATAGAAAAAACCCACGGTAGTTATCAAGACAAGAAACCCAGAACATTTGTGGGGGTTTTTTTCCTCTCAGTAATCGGGCATTTACTCTACTAATGACAGATATTTAGTTCTACTTTTGTTGGTTTAATCAGTTGTGGGCTCACTACTCCTAAGTCCCTAAAGGTAAGATCTGCACCCCTCTAAAGAGGAGCACCTACTTTCAACTTCTCTCTCCCAGCAGCTCAAGATGTTCCTCTAGAAACCAGTCTAATGCAACAGGCTGCATCTGCGAGCAGAGTCACAGGAAGCTATATAGCACTTCAGTGTGAGCAATTATGGAGAAATAACCTCATTAAACTCCTTGGTGTTAATATTTGTCATCATTTACATAAAAGCCTGCCTCAAGAAAGAGACAATCCAGCACATGTAGAGCTTCTATCTAGATAGGGATGGAGCTCATCATATTTTCTGCGATTTTTGTATCTGTGAGCATACTTGGTGTTTAATACAAACAGCTTTCTTCAACACATCTACTCACAAGCAAGTGCCATCTGCATCACGTGTTTGCTGTTCATCATAAGCCAGGGGAAAGCAACAGGAACAAGAAGGAAAGAGCATGGCAGTACTTTCACTGAACAAGGACATCTTATCATCTTGATGCACCTCTTGCGGGCAGCAGACCAGGGGTTAGGAGGAGGATCTCCCAGACCCAGGTATAGTTAATCCCAAACAGCTGACCAGAAGATGGCGTGAGAGGAACAGTTTTCAAAGAAAATCACCAGCTGTGGCCTGCTGACTGAAGCCGAGTCAGCCATAGTGGGACCCTGGCACCCAGCCACTCAGTAGCTCCCAGGGAGCTGAAGTTAGCCTTCAAAGCAGGGGATGTGCCCATTCAGTGGGAGACGTGGGTGGATAGTGGATTGAGCTGGTTAATTAAAGGGATATTTTTGTTCTGCAAATCCAGTTTGCTCTGGAAATTTGACATGTTCTGAAAAATCTGTAAGACATGAGTACAAAAAGGAAATAACATCTGAAAATCTTCTGGCAGAGGAGGGGAGAGAATAATTCTTAATACTCTTAAGACATCATGGTTAGTTCTCAGAAGGCTGTGCAAACACTATGCTCTTTGGCAGCTATCTCCACACAAGATGTCAGTGATAATCAGGTAAACCTGGAGCATTCTTATTAAATCACTGCAGCTACTATGGGTCGGTATTCATCTAGAGGAGACCAAAAATCTGGACCTTCAAAGATAATTCCTTATGAGTTGCTCTGGAAGGGTTCTTTTCTTCCTACCAAGCTGATGTGTTAGTTTAGGAAATACATCTTGAATTAAATTGAACTAAAGTTCAAGCAAAGAATACAATTTCTAGACAACTGCTTCTATTAACTTAAATCACACCAATTTTCCTGTTCAACATCTTGGGAAAACCACAGGGTATTTCCAGTATGGGATTAAAGGTCCTTGATCATTTTGCTCTACTTTGAAGTCTACAACATGCTTTATATTCTGAAAAAGCATCTAGGAATCTTTTTTTTCCTGATGCTCATACAGCCTTCAGCTGTTTACCAATATTTGCTTTAGCTCAGACTTAGGAGGACAAGGAATTAATTTTGTATGATAGCCACACAGAGTTGCTGTGAAGAGCTTTACCATCTGAGTGCAGCACAGGACACAGTTTGATGTATGGCTTCCAGTGCAGATCCATTGGCAATGGTTACAATTTAATGCTGTAAAGGAAAACACGTTCACATTAATGTTCCAAAGCTAATCTATTCTGTTTGACTAAACGGCCGCGTTTTCACAGGGGAAAAACTCAGAGTTTGGAAAAGCAGCGACACTCAGTAATTATCCATGACTTCTTCCCTCTTTTCATATTCCATTTATTTCACTTTTCCCAACCCATTTTCAACTAGGAATCCTGGAAACTGTTCACAACTGTCCTGATCAACCCTATGTCCCTAGCTTATATGTTAATATACTAAATGCTCAAAATAAAAAGGGCTTTATAGGAATGCTCCACATTATCTGTTAAACTAGGCTCTTCAATATCACCTACTTCAGTTAGTTACTCAACCTCCATTGCCACTTCTACTCCTTCTGGGCCCATTATCCATCCATAGGGATCCAAATAGTCTCAGAGTTAGTCAGAGCCCAGACCTCTGTACTCACTGTCACTTGGTTGTGCACAAGAACACTGGGGGCCACCAGGTGAAAGGGTGCCCAGCTCCATGGAGGAATAAGTCTAAAAACCACTGGAAGCTTCCACCTCTGCACTGGCTGCACTGGATCATTTGCAATCCATCGACACTTTGGGATGATGCTTCCTGATTGCATGTCCTGGAAAGTCCTGCTCTAACTTTGCAAGGGTAGCTTTGGGTCTTTTGGAAGCAAGGCAGAGCCACTTATCCTCAGCAGGAGATTATATGACAAGTAAGGCAGTATTACAGGCTATGTTTTCCTCTGTACATCAGATGTTGGCTTTGGTACCTGGGATCCATCTGTCACACTTGTAATCAAGCCAACTGCTTGGCAGACTGCTACAATATTCTTCACATTTGTTTGATATTAACCTTTTACGTTACTGATTTAGCTGTCAATTGAGTACTGCTTCTTTTGCAGAATGTGGTAAGAAATGTTTGAAAAACATCCTGCAGATGACCTAACTACGTACCATTTCAAATGTTTTTTTGGCAGTACGACCTTACATAAACAGTCTGCAAATATCTCTGTCTTCCTCTGCAAGGAAATTCTTGTAACAGACATGTATTTGTAGCACAAGGCAGAGACAAGATGGGAGACTCATGCTAAAGACTTTTCAATAACACACTAGCGAACAGTTAAAAAAGAACCTCTCTGAACACACAAAGTAGGTAATCGGTGGGACAGAAAAAGCACATGATCAGCTGTTAGCTACAGAGGAGGAGCAAATACCTGAAAGAAAGACTGAAAACAGTCTCCAACTAGGTTCTCTGGGGAGGTTCAAAATTCCATCCATATCAGCAGGCACCTAAGCACCTTTAAAACACAGGCTCAAGAGCCTCTCAGCAGCTCACCACAATCAGCCTGTGGTTCTTCCTGGCCATTTCTTAGTCATGGGATGTTTCCCCCCTCCAGCTCTTGACTTTGCTGCTCAGTGGTTAACACTAATACTTCACAGCTGTGCTGGCCACCAGCCATTTCCCGTGCCATCCTCTCCTAGCACTCTCCCCAATAAGCCTTGAAAGTACTGTAAGCTGGGGTGGGAGACAATCCTGCATAACCTCAGCTGCGGAGTTTTTCTGTTGTCTATATAGAAAAGGCAGCAGGGACAGAGTTTCATGGTTTGCAAGGCTCACTAAAGCACGCAGCATACCTCAGGGAGACAGCTGGCTATGTCTCCACTGATTTTTGCCCTTTGACAGCTGGCTGGGAGGCAGCTATGAATACTTGACAAGGGGACACATGCTGAATAGCACCTGCCCCTGAGAAGTTCAGAAAAACAAAAGTCCAAATGCACCCTCCAGCAGAGCAAACACAAGTTCCAGCGACCTGAGAACTAATACAATGTATTGATGCCGCAGTGAAAATTACCTAGTATAGCTGATAATCTCTTCAGCTTATTTGAGTGCAAAAGCATTCGATTTCCTTATAAACAGAAAGTGATTTAAACTCCACCTATTCCCTGTACAGCACCTCTTTGCCACAAGAGTGCATCCTTGCAGTTTGCACTGGGTGCGTCCCCTCTTACTGCAGTACCAAGGTAACAATACCTTAAACCCAGAGTTGTCTTGTGCCAACTGCCTTTATCACAGCCTTTGATAAGCGCTTATTTGCAAATGCTTAGTTTGATATTAGATCTGGTTTATAGCATAACAAATCAATGGGATGGTAACAAAACGCCTTTTGACGAGATTTAAGATAAGCATTGTGTCTTAGTGCACTAACAAAACACTGCTGAATATCTAGAAAAACTGTCTCCACAGCAATACTGTAGTTCTTTCTGGCCAAGTTACTTTGCTTTCCTTACCACAGCACCCTTTCCCTATCATGCTAACAGTAAAGGAAAAACCACTCCAGTAGTTTAATTCACAGTTTCTTACCAGGTGCTGCTACATCTTTGTCAATATTGTCAAAAAGTTATTTTGTAAATTAATCTTTTCAGCAGATGATCTCAAAGCACGTCTCTAGGGGTAAGAACTGAGGTGAATATAAATAACACAATGTCTGACATACACACTTGACATTATGCAAACTCTCATAAAACCAAGGCTTTGATCCCTGTGTGTAAACTGGGCAAAAGGAAAGCTGATGGAAATAGAAAACTCCTCAGGTCCCCCTTTCTAAAAGAAGCTGTTCCATCTTTTTGTGGATTTTGCCTTTCCCAGCTGTACTTGTTCACTCCTGCTCTTGCCCTGCATAGCTGGGTACAGAGTCAGGAACCTAAAGACAATGATGACCTGAGTGTTTCTTACTTTGGTCGAAGAATGTTCTTGCTGACACCGTATCAATTAACAGGAGCAGTGTGGCTGATCCCCAGACAGGCTATTTTATTGCCACAGGCATCTTTCTGGAACTTTAATGCTGCCTTCCCAGAAACCACTCCCTCTGGGAATGATCTTGTAGTTTACAGAAGTAGTTGCATCACTGCTGGTATTTCCACAATTTCTCAATCACTGCTGCCCTTGAGAGAAGCAAGTATAAACCCCTAGTAATCCCATTTAAGAAACAAAGGCTCTACAGATTATACACTTATTCCTGGTAACTTTTTGTGGTCTGACAAATGTTGGCACTGTTTTGATTTACAACCACACAGCGCTGTTAGACTATTTGTAAGGTCTGATTACCTGCTACTTTGGGACACTGTCCGGTCTAGAAGATGTGCCAAAGAGACAGCTGGATCATTTTCCCAGCTTTGTCGTAGGCCCTGCATGTAGGACCTCACAACAGCCACGTAAGGTCAAGCAAGTCACACAGCCCGCTGGTGACTCCATTTCATTTTCTTCTGTCATCTGTCTCATTTATTTAGACTGCCAGCTCTGCAGAACAAGGGCTTCTTCTTGCAATAAATACATTCAAGATCACAGGTGTGGTTTCTGGACACAACTGCAGTACAATACAAAACATGAAAGCAGAGCTGAGCTATTCTGCAAGACTGTCCACAGCATGAGGCTTGTGAGCCTCAGGAAGTACTGTCAGAAGGACACGTCAAGGGCAGAATTCATGACAATTAAGATTGCTTATCTGAATGTCTAAAAGCAAATAAGAGTGCCCATTACAGTCATCAAATTCACTTGAGAAGAGGCAGACAACTAACATGTGACACTGTAGTGGATGAAGGACAGACAGTGTAGTCACTAAAATGATCTAACTAATAAACACTGGAGGCTGATCTAGGGAGTGATTCAGTTTCCCAATGACATCAAAGGATTTTTGGTTTCAACTTCTTAAAAAGGAAAGAAGGAAAATTTCTTGCAGAAGAAAGGAGGATTAACCAGGGAGATAACTTATCAGTGCTTTTGGTTAAGTGGATGTATGTCAGAGAAAAATACTTATTGTGATGAGGGGTGGTTATAAATATGGAGCACTCTGGGATGTGATAACAGAGGCAGGATGTTGATGCAAAATGCTGGCATTCCTACTAGCAAGAAGACAATCAATAGCTTCTGGATAAAAAAGGAAAATAGGGCAACAGAGAACAGCACTTTAAAAAAAAACAACAAGAACACACCACTAAAAACACCCTCTCATAGGCTGCAGAGGCCAATATTAGGAAATATGAACAAGAGTCTGATCCCAAAACACACAGATATAAATATGTCCCAAATCTCACACGAGTAGCTGATTAGTAACAGCCCTGGGCAGACAGGGACCAGTCATCAGAAAAGAAAGTTGGACCTGAATATAAGGCTGGCCCTGGGATGGGGAAGACAGTAGGGCAGCAAGCCTTAGGCAGGCCAGGAAAGGCCCAGGTGCAGTAGGTGTAATGAATATTTGAACTGAATGAACTGAACACCTCAGTTCAAACCCATGAAACTGTGACTTTTCCCTCATTAGCTGACAGGTTCTCCATCAGTAAAACAGACAAAACAGCCAGTGGAGGATGATGAGGTCCTTTAAGTTTAGAGTAGTCTGACTATCAAAAGGAGGATTTAGTGCATCTCAGCAATTAAGATAGAGCTGCTACAGCTGTACCTGCCAGTTAATGGGTTTGGACTTTCAGGAATTTTCTTCCATTTTGAAAACTTTCTGCACTAGAAAAGAACAAAATATCTGCTAAGACATCAGAGACTGTCCCACCATGGGTTCACTAAGTGCAGCCCTAAGACATGTTCAAGCAACACCCCTGGAAAAAGGAGTGTGGTGTCTGGCATTTTTTTTCCCTGAACATTTTTTTTCCTTGCTTGGGTTTATGCAGTCCTTTTTCTTCTTTTTTCTCTATTTCTCCCTTCTCTTTTCTCCTGCCCTGTCCCACCATTTCCTTCCACAGTCTTAGCTACGGTATTATCGCAAAAAGGAGGTATGTGATATGAATGTTAATCAATGTATATCAATGACTGAGAAGTCTTTAATATAACTAAGCCTAATGTCAGTACATAGTGCTGTACACCACCTGCCGAATGGCCACATACTCCTAAATATTGCTTTTTTATTACATAGTAAAAGAACAGGCTATCTCTTGGTGCTCTTTGCAGTTTTACTGTTTACTGCAGAATAAACTCTCAGAGTTACTTATTTACACAGCAACTTCAATGAGCTAGGAAAAGTGTCACAGCGCCGACAGAAGAAATAAAGTCATGCAGTTCTTGGGCTTCTGTTTGACTGTTCTGAGTCTGGTCTCTCAGTGCTATGACATTACAAATACTAGACTAACTTATTATTCTTTACTTTTATCTCACATCACTAACAAATCTTATATAGCTGAGGTCAAAGTTAGTCCAGAACAACTTCTGGTTGTATGTCTGAATAAGCCCTCTCAAAGTGGAGAGGAATGTTTGCAACAACACTAAAGTTGATCCCTTTGTTTTAAAGAAAACTTCCCTTACTACAAGAAAATGCAAAGCAGCATGGTTATGTTCTCCCAGCATATTACCAGGCATTTTGTACCATCTGTTTTCAAGAATTTCAGGTCAAATCCTGTTTTCAGGCATATGTGATTAGCTGTGGATCAAATTCATCACAGGTGAAAACACAGCTACAACAACCACGTCAATGGGTCTGTGCTTAAATCTGTATTTAGAAGTCCAAAGATAGGCAAAATTGCTTGCAAAATACTGCCTTAGCTTTCCTATACTTCTAATAAGCAGAAGTATAGTCTGCTAAGCTATTTTCCACAATTTCTGGCTGAATCACTTGTAAATATACATTGCCCAGTCTACAGTGCTCTCCCTGTGGGAGAAAACGGCATCCAAACAGAGAAACATGTTTCATTTTTCTTACTATCTTCTTCTGGGCTCCAGACAGACCTGGTACGAGGTGAACCAATTCCACTCACAGAATCACAGGGGCTGGAAGGGACCTCTGGAAATCATCTAGTCCAACCCCCCTGCTAGAGCAGGTAATATTGCACCTTCTGTAATATCGCTTTATGACTTGATGGTTGGTACTTGCATCAAAATCTCATTCAAGCCTCTCTCCAAGGAGCTGAGGACCTGCGTTTGTTCACCATGCTCATTTGTGAGCAAAGACAGACACCCAGAAACAGGCAAGCAATGGACACTGGTGCCTGAGAGAGGGACCACTGCAACCTTTTCCTTAGTCTTGGCATCCTGCAACGCCATGCTGTTGCTACAACAAAATTTGTTTTTTTACACGCTGCCAAGAAGCTTTGAGCTGCCCCTAACATTGGACAGTGGAACTGACATGAACTTTGACAGCGACATCACCAGTGGCAATGTCAGCTGGAAATGGCTCCTGGTTTTCTAAATGTCAGTGCTGGGGGAGGAAACCAAGGACTTCACTTTTGACTATTTTGGGCCCGGTCAAATGAACAGAATGAAAGGACAAAGCATCAGGTTTTTGCCAGTGCCACTACCAATCCATACGTAGCAGCTGGGTATCTGGGTCAGTGATTCAAGGGGCTTTCCCTTGGCAGAAGGGCTCTGTCACAGCACTTTTCTGGGCTTTTGCACATGGGGAAGCCCTTGGTGTCTGCTGGCAGAAGCTCTGAGAAATAGGTCTGGAGAGCTTCATGTCAACTGTCACCTTCCTGCTTCCCTGTTTTCTAGGAGAACAAAGGAAGACAAATAGCTTGTGGATCCAGGTCCCTCACTGCCAAACAACATAGGAGGACGGAATTTGTCCTCCTTGCCCAGGCTACCTCTACTATCAATTGCTGTTGGTATCTTTTATATCCAGGTGGATAAGGAATGACCAGGCAGCAGAGAGAGCTCAAAACCTAGCTATTTTTCTCTTGCAGTCCAGGTTTAAGAGACTGCCCAGTCCTCCTCTGGACAGTACAGTAGGTGGTTAAAACAGACAGCAAGCAATGAGTCATGCCACTAACAGCAGAAGAACTGTATTCATTATTTACCAGTCTCTGGGGTCTCTGTGCTGTTTGCAGACAGCCTACATCTCCTATCAATCATTTAACACATTCCAGTTCAGTGCGCTTACATATGGCTCAGAGCACGAATCTTGTCCGGAAGAATCTCTCACTTCGTGCTCTTTTTGTGCAGCCTCCTCCCAAGTCTCATGTAACTTCCCCAGCCTCTTAACTTCTTGGCAATGGTTCAGCTCTTTTTCACTTTAAAAATTAATTTAGTGTTCACAAAAGGTGCCAGACTGCCAGCACTCAAAACTGCAGCCTGATGTTTGCCCACAGAGCAGGTACTACCCAAGCAACAGGAGATTATGTTGTGTGACACTGAGCTGATGATGCATCTCAGCCCTTTTTAAGAGGGGCAGTCTTTAGAGATCAGACAGTTACATTTACAAACTAATTCATTTTTCACCTTCTAGGTCCAGCCATACGGAGCTAGACTAAATACCCCTTTGGCCCTAGTATCCTGCCTCTCACAGTGACCAAGCTAGATGCACAGGGAAGAAAGCAAGAGGGAAAGTACTAGCCCCAAATACCCTTCTACAGATCACAGCTCAGAGACTTCCTGGTTTTGAAGTATTTAGTGGTGCCGACACAATATGAATGTCTCTTCCACAAATTTGTTCATGGAAATCTTTGGCATCTGCAATCCTACAGCAGTAATTCCACAGCATATCTGCATGTTGCAATAACTCTCATATTCTTTTCCCTGTTTTGAACCTCCCACATGCTGCTAGACCAGAGGAGATACTGATTCTTGTTGCCTCATCTGCCATCGACCTACCACAAGATACAGGACAAAATATAGCATCTCTGCAACTCTGCTTTACCTGGTACAGAAGAGGAGTAAAAGCAAGTAGGCTTCTCTAAGAGATTTCCAGACATCTCTGGATGAAGAGCTCTGTAACATGTATTGTTGCTATGAGGCAGATGACGGTTACAGCCTAACAGATAGGCAACCAGAAGGTCATTAAATGGTAACTTTTGGGTCACAGCTAATCTGGAACAAATACAAAACACACCCTTAGAAATAGGCCTAGAGCTCTTTTCTGATCCTCCGTATTGATCCAAGAGTAGCCGCTAATGCAACAGTGCTACTGCACCGTGATCCTCTCAGAGGAATAGCTAAAAACCCTCTTGGGTCCCCATTTGGCTTTTCTGGAGGGAGAGTGTACACTGAATATTTGCAGTGACAGTTTAGCAAGCAGTGCAAGGTGGAAAGGATTTAGAAATATTCCAAGTTAAAGACAGCTGGAGGAAAAAACTCTATTAAATGTTTTCCAACACAAACAAGGTTTCCTGTGAAAAGTTTTGAGTTTTCATTGCAAATCACAGTTGTTTAAAGCAAAACTGTAAACATGTGAGATTTCAGAGTTTCCCATCTCCATTTTTGACAGAAATACGACTGCATTAATAGAAAGCTTTTTTTCTCTCCTTAAAAAAATCAAATAAACCTTTAGCAAACCCAATCTTTGCTGAAACAATCAATCCTTCTTAAAACCCTTTAACAAATGCAAAAGCCAACAGGTGACAAGAGAGACAAATAAAAATGAAATTTTTGGCAGTAAGAAGACTTGGTGAGCTAAAAAGAAGACAGAAGATGAATTACGGCAGAAAGATAGAAATCAGAAGAATTTTTAAAGACAAAATCCTATAGGAGAATCAATGTCAGCCACCGGGTTTCAAAGAGACAGTTATGTGTCTGAGCAACTTGGCATTGATTTATATGTACAAGTAAAGTAGCTGTTACTCTTTCTCCTGATGCAATTCCAAATTGTTTAAGTTAACTGAAAAGATTTTCAGTTGGGTTTTATCTAGCCAGATCAGAGGAAACTGACAGTGAGTATATTTATACTTCACGGCTTTGGACAAAGCCAAAGTGCTTTAGTCTGCATGAGAACTTGGGAATACATATTTTGTTGATGATGATTTCTGAAGAGTTGTCTCCAAAGAGACAAACATGGAATACTCCCATGGAACACTCAGTATTTCATGACCGCAGCAAGCCTCAGCAGCTATTTCCTTAACTCATTTCTACAACAAAACACAGCAATGCACTTCAGGCAATGCCATGGATTGGTATTTGCATGTACGAAGCCTATTAACCCTGGCTCAAGCACTAGCAAGTGTTACTACTTATGTCAATTTTCTATCCAAATATTATAAAGAATTCTTGGGATTCCAGTCTGTATCTTTTGGAATACATTATGAAAAGATAATATTTTTCTGATAGCTCTGGCATATTTCTCCACACTACCAATCATGGCAGGAACTTTCAGTTGTCTCCCAGACTTTTTCACAACTTATTTATACACAGCTACTCTTAAGTCAATGTGTTCGTTATGATTACGCAGGAGACAGACTAGCAACTATACTATATGAAGTAATCAGTTGCAGTAACTGCGCTCTTAATGTAACATGACAGCTCTTCGCTCAGCGGCTTTGCGACAGAAGCCCTGGTATTTAGAACTGTTATTTTTATTTTTATTTTGAGCTTACACAGTAAGAGATTAAAACTGAATTGTCCTCAGGCAAAATGAACACAAAGCCTATGTGCAATTGTAGTATATAAAAATCTGTGCGGCTTTATTTTCCTCTGGGTGAACTGGGAATGACACCGACCTAGCCAATGACGCCCAGTTTGGGCAAGATCAAATCTCTCCTGATTTTACCCAAATTTAAGTTATAAATATCCAGAGTAGTCAGATGGCATTTTTGATACAGTATTCATGAGATGTTAATCAAGGAGCGTAAAACAGAATAGACTCATATTTAAGTCAGCTGTCAGACTGCTTGAGATGACAGTAACTAGTGGGAAGTACTTTCCATATGCAATACTTTCTAGGAGCACCTAAATCCCATTTCAGATGTAGAAGAAAGGGGCATGTCATACCTCAATGGTCCATGCATGAGACAAATTCCTACTGTGGATCAGACTAGCCTGGTCTGGATTCTGACTCTTCAGTCAGGAGGAGACAATAAAACCTCACTTCTACCTGCTTTCCTTCCCCTCAATAAACCACCTCTACTCTTAGCATAAGAGCCAACATACCATATATTCTTCAATGCTACTGGCTGGGCTCATTATTTATGCACGTTAACTGTCTATGAATATCCTAGCATGAAGAAAACACAGGAACACAATTTACTTTAAGAAGCCCCTGGAACTTCTAATTTAGACTGTCACCTCTACCTAAATCTGAACACTTAGATTCAAGTTTACGTACAGGACAGAGACAAAGGAGGTAGCATCATACCCATGCTACAGATGGAGAACTGAGGTATAAAAGTTGACAAGATTTCCCATGGCCACACACAGTGACAGTGGCAAAGTCAGGGAGAAGGTCCAGTTTCCTGGTCTCAATCCACTGATTTGATAACTGTCTTTTTTTTTTTTTTTTTTT
>VFFE01008751.1:892272-973215 GCA_008921705.1 Burhinus oedicnemus
TGATCAGTCCTATATAGCACCTGTATCTTCTTACCAGGTCCCAGATTGGAGTCTGGGTAAAAGGTATCTAAGAATCTGGAGCCTGGCCATGGGACTCGGAACACAGCAGCATTTGGGATCAGGGGAAGCTTGCTAAGACAGAAATGATGGTGAAAATGCAAAGGCAAACCTCCGTGCAACAGTACAGAAAATAGATAAGTCAAGCATAAAGAACGGTCCACAATCTCCTGTCAAGAAAATGGAATTTGTAACTCCACAACTTGAAGAGATCACAGCCTGAGAGATCTGCATTTAATGAGCAAACTTTAGGATATTTAGTAGCCAGACTTCAGCATGCCTCAGGCCTTGGGCCAGTATCGGTGGAGTCAGAAGGAAGTACTAGCAATTCTCTTACGGGTTTTAAGCACACAATAAATAGAAAGATTTGAGCCAAGAAAAAAATATCACCTTTTTAGTCCTTGGCACAGGGAGAAGTAGAAGAAACAATTCCTCTGGAAATGCTTGTAACTGTGGGAAAGTCAAATGACACTGGAACTAAAGAAAGCACAATTTATTTTCCACCTGAATAGCCTTCCAAAGACCAGAAGAGCATTGGCAGTTGCTATTCTCAGCCACCAGGAGCCAAAGCTGAATAGGTAGAAGCAGAAGAGAGAGAAAATAAAAACTTTACAGTAGTAAGCAGTGGACTGCCAAGGAGAATGAATGCACAGCTTTCACACAGAAATGGCTGTAGGGAATTTCTGTTGAAATTTTAAGTAAAGAATCACTTAATGTTTGTGAATGAGAGTTCCTTACAGGAATGATGAATCAGGGAAAGCATAAACTGGACTAGAGACAATCTACTTCACAGTATATAGGAGTAACTGACCCACATACATGCCAGAGAAACATCATCTTTAGCTATACTTATGATGGGCATATCCAGCACTGGTATTCTAAAACCTGTATGCTACCACACTTGCCCTAGTCACTCTTAGTGGTCTCTAGCCATTGTTGTTTTTCCAATAATTCTTCTGTCTATACCTACCCTCAACACATTATTCTTGTATTTGCCCTAAAAAAAACCAGCTAGGGTCAATTCTGTATCAGTATCAGATACATATCTTCCCCATGGGAAAGTCTCTTTCATTGAATTTTAATGCTTGCTTGCAACCCTTCAGCTTCAACCACAAAGTATAGAAGACAAAATGAGACTCCATCAGCGTTAAATGTACAATCTCGAAAGTTCATGAGGACCCATAATTCCATTTGGATTTCCATTTAGGATTAGACCATTGTTCTGCAAATTGCGCCACCATCAAATACACATTTTTAAAAAAAGTGACACTAAATCTAGTTTCCTAGTACTATCTCGGTGATGTCATGCTATAAGTACAAGCACACAGAGACCACATTACCAGAGAAAAACAACAGGGAAGGAACTTTTTGAAACCCTCTTGATGATTCCATTATGTTGCTCTTTCTAAGAAAAATATTATAAAATTGAAAAACAGTTACTTTGCATCTTGGATGTCTATTAGCAAAGTCATTAGGATCCCATTATTATATGAGATTACAATGGAAAAACAACTTTAGTGCAATGCAGCAGAGGCCCACTGATTATCTTTCAGCATGAAATTATGACAAGAGTATATGTGGCAGCTTTCTCAGAAGATGAAGTCACAAGGAAAGTGGGACAGTTTTAACACAACTTCCACAGCTTTTTAAAATAACAAAAGGAATTAAAGACTGTAATTTAAACTAATACTGTATTATGGACAGTAAAGCCTATCAACAAGTGAGCCAAGTACTTTTGCAGATCATTGTTTTCGGTCTGCCCAAGTGTTACCATTTAAGTGTTATTATGTAGTAGATTATAACACCTGAACAAAGCAGATCTCATTTGTGCGACGTGAACATATGGCTGGGTATGAACTACCTGTGTCATGACATTCCAGTCCAGACGGGCAGGAGTGCATCACAGAAATACTCCAAAGCACTAACAAGCACAGCTTACAGTCGGCAATACAAATCACCGATATGAAAGGATGCTCTGCAATACAACACTTACAATTCCCCATGGATCACCTAAAGGTTTAGACCCCAATTCAACACACCTTCCAAACTGATGTTTTGTTCTAAGCAAGTATCCAAACTTCAATGCTTTTTCAAAAGTGGGTGGACATTTGTACCAGGTCCTAACACAGGTGGAACAAATGCTATATTTACAAGTTACATCAATCTGGGAAGGCAAATAACATTTGGGTGACTTAACCAAGGAAAGATTGTTCTTCATGAAATATTTTTCTTACCCCTTTTGAAATAACCCAATCAATAGTCCTTCCATTTCCTCTCTGTTCTACCGGACTGCAATAGCAAGATTATTTTTTCCCCCGATATTCATCCTAGATTTCCATTTGTTCAACCTTCATCCTGTGACTAATCCTTGAAATAATCTACTCTCCTCTTCAGTGCTAGTATTCTCTAAAATGATTATATGACTAAGCACTCTCCATATCTGCTGTTTACATATTGCAGATTGCATCTTTTTAAAAAAATAAACGCATGCTAAGGCCTGGATACTGCCACTGCTGAGAGTGGTGTTAGATGCATAAAGCTCAAACCAAAACTAATTCTTATCCCTCTTTTTGGTCTCTGTCCAGCTTCCAGTTAACGTAAGAGGACCATCCACTGGCCTCAAACATAGCAGAATTGGGCCAGTTGTTACTGTAAATGCTATAAGAGGGTGGAGGTGGTGAACACAAAGTAGTGACTGTAAAAGCTACATTCACTCCACTGATTAGAGAGAGAGGAAAGATTTGTTTGAAATGACAAATACCCAGATAACCATCTTTCATCCAAGCATAAAAAACAACTTATGCCCAGGTGCAGCACCATCAATAAAGATAAAGAACATTAGTAAAGGTCTGAAAGGACAGCACCATGAACATTGCTAAGAAAATGCTTTGTGTGTTTTCAGATAAAACGTCTGCAGCAGGTATATAAATGGAAAACACAACTGAAGCTTGAATGATTATTCCAGAACTATGATTTGTTCTTCCACACTATTTCTGGAAGGAATTGCTATATGAATACAATATGTATGCTTAAGACATAACCCAATAAGGTATGCAAGGATGAATTCAGCTTCATACAAGTATCCAGACATATGCCTCAGACCACAGACTTCAATAACTTACTGCATCAGGGTTCGTCAAGAAATCCCTTAAAAATTCTTTGGAAGGAAACAGGTATTTGCACACCTGTGATTCTGTGATACATTAAAAGGGCAGTGCACAACCACCGATGGAGCTATAGCAGGAAGTCAAACCACTGAAGCGAGGGTGAGACTTGTAGCCTTCCATATGAGAGAGTTTCATTCTGTACCACACCAAGCAAGGTGCCTTTGTACAAGGCATCTACATCATGGTGTACAGCAGTGGATCACAATGCAGGCCAGAGGTGCATTTTGAGCCTTACAGATTTTGTGCCCAAAGCCCAGCAAGTCCCAAGATTTGTACATAGGTGTCCATACAGTTAACACGGACAACTAAATATTGCACTCCCTGGTTGTCAAGGTTATTCAACCGCAGTTCTTTTCACAAATCCTGCAAGTAATCACATCTAGTGCTATCTTCTGGACATCCCAGATAGCTTCAGACACAAGCTCTGAGCTTCTTGAACAGTCACTATTTCATTTAAACAAGAAAAATAATAATAATTAAAAAAAATCTAATGGAAATATTAAAATTGCAAATCGTGTCACAGTTGAATATTTTACTGGGATGGTCAGCAGGAGTGCTCAAGTCCAGTCCCAAATCACCACGTACAAGTGCCAAAAATCACAAACGTGTCCCATTCAGCTGCCAATATTTTCAGCTGGCACTGCACATCTCAATCACAACACATACAAAAATCTGTGGCATTGGAAGTGCTGACAGTGCAGCACAGCCGAAATAATAACATCTATCAGTATCACAGGTCTAGCAATTAACAGAGGGAGTGGTATTTCTTTTGCAATCCTCATACTCAATATCAGATGCTGATTATTAGAACCCAGGCCAGGAGAAGGTTAGGAAAAATGTCCTTCAATACAGAAATGCCTCCTGATAGTATGGAGCTATGAGGAGCATCATGAATGTTTCATAATTTTATATAAAGCACTCTGTACTCAAGAACACTACTCAGATTAGACTGTGCTACAGTTGCTATATCCTCATGCTCCACTCAGGTTTAAGGTCCCCGTTCTGCATAATTTATTCCCATGCTCATACTTATCTCTATGAACAGTCCAAGCAAGTTCAATAGACCTGTTTGCATCTGAACCCTGGCACACAGGAATCTTTGCAGGACCAAGGGATGATAAAGTACACTCCCACACTCCCAAAATATGTACTGTTCTTGGTAACCCATGTTTTTTAAACTGATCCTGGCCCAAAGTTACAGAAAACCAGAACAGGTTTGAATAACGTTTTCAGTGTCACACATCTATCACTTCTCAGTGCATAACAAAAAGTCATGCTGGGAATCCACGGAGATTCAGAGACATACGGCTTGGCAGCCCCATTGTGAATTCCTGTTAGTACATCAAACTAATTGGCTTTGAAGAATGAAAAATAATTAGGAGAAAGAGAATTCACATGGTAGGAAAATATATAGCATTAATGAGCATTACTATTTCTTGCTCATACTCCTGCTTATTTTTTATATGCAAGTGGTCTATTTGTAGACTAGCTGGAACTGCTAAATAAAAAAGTAAGAATGAAAACAATTTCCTTTAACTTCTATCAGACTATTCAGAAGAGAAGTAGAGAAGATGACCGCAACACATATCAGGAAAGAGTAGGAAACAGCAGGATATGGGGAAGAGCAGAACAGTGACAAGGTCATTTATCCAACCAGTTAAGGAGACCCAGGTTATGGCAGCTGCCTCTGGCAAAAGGGGGTGTTTCAGAGAGAAGCAAAACCTAGACTCAGGACTGAGTCTGTATATGAGAAAGAAGTGCAATGACTCTTTCTGCCGGCAGACACTGCAGTTGCAGAAAGCAGCAGGTAAGCGTCATTACGGTCTGGAGGAATTCTAGTCACGTTGTCCTGTTCTCAGAATCCTGGAGCAAACCTGACGACCTTACTGAGCTATTTTTGGTCCTACTGAGCTCAGTCCCCTCAAGTGACAACAGTTGGGAGCAACGTCAATGAAGTCAATGGAAACACTGCAGCATAGCAGAGTGGTAAGTTCAGAGCAGACCAACCATATGTTCAAGAATGGAAACTTGTGAGGGAAGTATCACAGAAACCAGCAGCCCGGTCCAAGTTCAAGGAGAAGCGGCAGCCTTCACTTCAGGTACCACATGGCATTCAGCTCCTGCCTGGGAATGTGTGTGCAGGGAGTCGGAGAAGTCAAGAACAATAATCTCTCTTCTAACCTGATGGCAGAAGCCTGACACGGGGTTCACACGTAAAACAACAGCTAAGAGCATTACCGTCCTTCACTCTGCATGGTACACCCTTAGGGCACTATCACCACAGATTACTGAATATACTGAAGGTCTCCAGAAAACTCCTATCTCCCAGACAGGACTCACTGCTCTTGGTCCAATGGGTCTCAAAAAAACCTGATCCATTTCTTAATACACGCAAATGTATAGTTTAAGTACTTCCAAGCTTCCCGTTTTGAAGTGAGAAAGGGAGGGAAAGAGGGACAAGGAGGGAAGAGTTGCAGGAGTCACTGGAGCCATAGAGAAGCATATCAGGACACATTCAGCTCATGTGGCCACAGATTACCCATACAAAAATACTGTTAGTGCTATTTTCCCTGACGGTTATCGCCAAAGGGGAATTTTGATACAATGGAAGAAGAGAGATTGTGGAAGAAAGATGGCATAGACCATTCCTACCCTGCATGCACAGTGAGGCCAACAGTTGTATTTTTGTTGACTTCGGTAGACATGAGATCATCAATAACATTGCAATTCAGATAAAGAAAAAGTGGGGGAATCAGGTGGGAGGGAGAACATGCACAGCCTAAAAAATTTCCACTCCAGCATAAGACTAGACAAGAGTCTCCTGTCCCTTTTTCTACCCAGTATAGACCTTATGGAGTAAACCAGGAAGGAGTACATTAGATGCAACTGACAGACTGTAATAAAATATGTAATAATTACTAGAATTAACAAAACCACTTCCCTAGCAGGGCAGGCAAAAACTGAATTCAGGATTTTATTCTTTGTGTAACTGAATAAAATTTTTAAGGTAAAGTCTCACTCCAGATATACAAAACCCATTATCTTCTGCTTACATGATATCTACAGTGAAAATAGCAAACTAGAAAATTATTTTTGCAATAAAAAGCTCACTAAAGGAAGACACTACTAAACTGCATTGCTGTGGGAAGAAGAGGCAGATGTTGCTCTCATTTAGAAGTACTGGACATGGAAACAATGACATTTGAAAGGAATGAACTCAAAGAAGTGACAGACTCTTCCCTGTCCTCCCCCAATGACACAAGAGCAGCAGAAACTGCATTTTCCAGGAGACAGGTATCCAGCTACTTGCCACTCTGAAATGTTTAAAAAGCAGTACCTCCTGGGATAATTTTACTTTTGAATGTCTAGAGCTGCTCTGCCTCTATTTCCCCTCCATGAGCAGCTGGCTGCCAGCTAACTGCTACCAGCTGCTATCCAAGGCTTGCTAAACTAAAAGAAAATACAGGCAGTGTCTGGATCTTGCTCACAGACAGACACACAGCACAGTTCCGCTGAATTTACAGCCAGGACTTGCATGGTGTGAACCAAGATCAGAAACACAATCCAGGAAACTGTTGCTGACACAGATGTGGCAACACCCAGAAGGGCCATAACAAGAAGAAGAGCTCCCACTACAGACCCACCAGCTGTGGGGAAGCTGACTAGCAAGACTGTGGTCTGCAGGCAGTTACCATGCCTTGGCCTTTAAAACATTACCAGAAAAAGAGATAGTTGTCACAGGGTAAATCCATGAGGCCACATTTTAATCTTACCTGTTCTCTTTCCATCCGCTTAAAGTTCTTCTGGATTTAAACCAGCAGCAGAGGGAGCATAATCTGCCTGACAACAACTATTGCCACTAGATGAGCCAACAGGAGCCATTCCAGTCACTCCTGGCCCAGATGGGGCATTCGTGCTTTTTAGCCTCCAACAGTTTCTTTTCCAAATGTGCTAGGAAAGCTTCCTAGGACCTGTCATCTACTGAGCTAAAATCTCCTAGCACACCCTGAGGCTCGATTAAACTGGGTACAGAACTGGACACAGATTTTTAGATGGGTTATAAATGCTATAGACCTGAGTACTATTCTTCCCAGTGGATGGTTTTATACCATGACTCAGGACCTCATGAGGAATTGCTCAAAACCATGCTGGAAACCTCCTTTTACTGCGCCATTTTTTAACTTTGAGATTCTTCACTGTTGCTCTGTTTTCAAGACAGCAGAGTTTTTGAGTGATCTTGGAAAATCTCAGTATTTGACAGGAAATAGGTTTGTCCAGGATATTTTTTCCCCCAAAAAAACATAAACCACATAAATTCACTTCTCAATAAAATGCTCCATTTCAGAAAGGTTTCAAGACTGTTATAAAAAAAAACCCAAGACAAAACACATAAGTATACAAAGAGCAACTTAAAGTACAATTCAGCACCATAAATCAGACACTGAGAAATCACTCTGACAGCTCTAAAAGCAGTTAAGTTTTATCTTGGTAGAAGCAACCTTCATTGCAAGGCAAACTGTTTTCCTACTAGTCTCTGGAGATACTTTATAAGCAGTATGTAAAGACCATTTTAAAATCCTCTTACACTGTTAACATACCTTTTATAAGGCCAGCAAGGCAAAAAGAAAACCATAAAATGCCATTAGATGACAGTATTACCAGAAGCTCTGCAGATAGAAAATCTGCAAGCCTTGCATATCCAGGCATTATACAATCACCTCTACAATAAGCAGTATACAGTTAGAATACTGTACTCTGATATCTAGCTGCTTTGCCCTCCATAAGGATGTAGAAGGCAAACACAGAGCTATCACTTCCTTTCATCTGTTTATTTAAAAAAAAAAAAAAAAAAAGGAGGAGACTCATATTGTTTCTGGATTATAAGGGCGCAAGCAAACAAAAATCCAAGACACCACATAAAAATCCATCCATCTTCTGGATGCAAAAATGATTCAGAAATCAAAATGTGACTGGTGCAGTGGTTAGATGCACTGGTTAAATACATGCTTTTCTATTAGTCTTTTTCTTGATATGTCTTTGTTTCTGACTGCTCTGAAACACGGTTCCTCAGATAGACTACCTTGGCAATTAAATTAGTCCTTAAAGACAGTATAAATTTGATACTAAATTAAATATAGAGCAGTGGAAAGAAACATTGTTCAACCAGCAATTGGGTTTGCAGTGTGCAGGTTGCTGATTCAGAGTATTTACACAGCAATTACAATTCTGCTTGTAGCTGAGGGTAGACATATTGGAGGGGCTGTGCCACACGCCTGGCATTGCCAGCACTGCTACCTGCCAGCTTATTTGACATCTTTGCTGCACTGCAGACAGAGCTGTGATTGCAAGAGATGCATGCTACACAACACTGTATTTACACTCAACATTTAGGTCTGGTCCACAGTATAGATGTAAATTTTAGACTATCGCTGAATCTCCCGTGTGGCTTTCCATGCTAGGTTTGGACAAGTACCTATTGTTTTGAGTATGTAACTTCAGTTTGAAGGGATCACTCCTTTTTTTTTCCTTCCAAAGTTAGGTCTGCCCACATGAATCTTCCTCTTCTTCAAACGCAGTTGTGAAAAAAATCAATGTGTAAAGGGAATGCATCGCCCCAAACAACCTGCGGAGCTGCGGTAGTCCTTTTTCTTTGAATGGTACCTTTAAAGCCTGTTCAGCTCATCTGTAGACAGCAAATGCACCCTATCTGCCCCCCTGGAGATTTAGCTTTTCTTTCATCTTTATTGTTCTGTTAGTGAGACTAAAAGCTTACTCTATTTTTTTCTGTTTAAAGGGAAACCATATAAACTTAACCTTGCCCTGAAACTACATAAATTTTTGCATGCAGTTTCCTTCCCCTAATAAAAATATTAATGAAGTTCAGTTTCAGCACCTGTGTTTGATTCTCTCACTTTGTCACATCTGACATATTTTTTCTAAATCCATCCTTTTCTGCCTATTCATAAATGAAAAGAATAGGGTTCCTATGAGAGCTGTGCATTGTAAAAGATGACATTTCTCTGACTTATTACAATTCCAACAGATGAGCTGGTTTGTTTGTTTTTACCTCAGTGCCTTTCGCTTACAAACCTGAGAGAATAAGCTTCCTGCACAGGAAGCTGATTTGATAAGCAATCTAATTCTATTTAAATCAGATTAATTATGAACTGCACAACTATCAGTTTATCAGACAAATGTATTTGTAAAAATATAAACCAACACTTTTTTTCCTCTGATACACTGATTTTGTTCTGGTACAAAAACCTACGCATGCAGTTAGGTCTAGAAGTGCTGTTTGGAGAGGAATAACCTGTTCTTCAGTTCCTAGATTATCCCCTACCGCTATCAGTCTTGGAAGTTGGACTTATCTGCATTTTAAAATTGCACTTGTCATCCTCATGAACATTTTTCTCGTTACACGTAAGGATACACAACTTCAGAAGCTTACAGTCATTCTGGGATTGGCATGTGGTGTTATATGAATAGACTGATCTGGAAACAGTTCTGTTCGTGTGGCTACGGAAAATCTCACAAGTACGGCTGCCTTTTGAGTTGCAGCAAGTTACAGCATAGGGATCATGCATAATTGTTTTCACAAAATCAGCAGAAAGAAAGAATGAGAGCAGGCTTACTGATATCAAAGCTGATGGCAACATGTCTTCAAGGTGCAAAAAGGAAAGTAATCCTAACTTGAGAGAACACTTCACTTGACAGTCAAGGCTGAGAAAGAAATAATCAATCTTTTCTCCTCTCCATCAAAAATTAAACTGCTGAGTGTTTTTGTGAGAACAAGGCAGCAGTGGAAACCCTTCCTCTGTTTATTCCCAGAGGGCAAGAAGCTGCTTCCCTTGCTCAAAGAGCTCTCTTAGAGCCTCCCCACACAGACACATCTCTCTTGGGGTGTGAGCAATCCCATCTTTCAGCTTTATTCTTTGGTCTTAATGCAGATGTTACCAAAAAGACATGATCACCCATGTGTTTGCCACAGGGAAGCATTTAATGTGGACTGTGTACCACACTCAAATTACTTTCAGGCAATACCGAGCCCTGCAACTACTTCAAACAAGATTATAACTCAAGTGAAGAAAAACAAACCAATACCAATTCAGTAGCTGAATAACAGATTCTGAAAAATTCTTGCCTTGATAGAGAACTACAGTGTACAGGGTTAGAAAAAGAAAGCAGAAACATTTGGGTATTTTGAATATCTGAAATGTTAGGAAGAACCTTGCGAAAGGCAAATATAATAGGAGGCACTACCACTCTCCTCAAAACCCCAGGAATGGTTATTTTGCAGCATCTTCACTTTATAACTGCTTCATATATTCCCTCCTTGGAGACAATCTCCCCACTTCTCACCTTCTCTAGGTTCATAACAGAACAAACATCATAATTTGTATACAGTTTCTAGATTTGTCTCATACACACACTGATGTGAACACCCTCTGCTCTCTACTACAAACACGGAGACACATATTTTTGTGAGAACTTGCTAAGAGCATAAAAAAGATTTTATTATTGAGTTTTGCTCTGATTCAAGGAATTAGAATTCTGTGAAAAACATTTCCAGATCTCTCCCTGTGTGACTTTGTGATCTCCAGCCATTCCCAAGTTTTCCAGCAACACGACCTTTTCCTTCTTTATTCAGGCTAATTTTGGTTGTGCTCCCAAGGTTCCTGATGACAAAAGGAATGGAGTATGTCTCAGCACCTTGGCAACACCTTCTGTATTGCCAAACCCAACACATCTCAAATACTTCACTCTTCACGATGCTGCAGTTAGAGAGAACCAGTAACCATGTTTGCCTACAGTACCCAAGCCTGCTCTTTCTAAGGATGGAAAAGAAGAAGGAGTTGAAGGGAAGTTCAGGGAGAAACAGGAATTAAGTTTCTTTTCAATCCATGTTAAAACACACATAAGCCTCCTCTGCTCCTCAGTATCCGATAAAAAAATGCATGGAAACTACAATTCTGCAAACGTCAATCAATCAGAAAAGAAAAGCAGCGGAAAACATACCTGCCCTTTACACAGCTTTTAAGTTCTTTATTCTAAAGGCAACAAGAATATGGCGCAAAAGAGTGATTTATACTGTTGTCTAGACTAAAAAGTGGCCTATATCCTAGTAAATCCTTACCCTTTCATTGTGCTTCTACATCGTCAGTGTAAAGCCTATGACTTGGGCTATATCATATGAGCAGACATGCTCAGTTTGCCTTCCAGTCCTGTCTGCCACTGTCTCAGGACTTCACAGAGATGTCATGCTGTTGGCAGAGCAGACTAAATTCACAGTGCTCAGCGCATCTTGCACGATACATCTGTCCTGTTCACCACTGCAGGCAGGCATTTTAGCCTGTGGTGCCTCCCAGTGTGGCCTCGAGTCTGTCTCATACATGATAGCAGAGAGCCTTGCGCGCAGGGAGCGAGGAATCGCTGGCAGGGCTGGTCTCAAGTACAGCCTTGGGTCCGCACTTGCTATGCAGTTTGGATGTACCTTGAAGACAGCTCTGAGCCACTCCTGTCATTGCATCTTCATTTAATTTATACCAGCTTCATTATACTCTGCTGTAGGGTTGTCAATCAAAATGACAATTGGTCCATTAAGGCTGCCACCAGTCAAATGCAATTTTGGATAACTCAGAGGAGGTGAACTCACTCACTGTATGAATCCTGACAAATTGGCTATCACCTCCTTTTTTTTTTTTTTTTTTTTTAAAGTCACCATGTGAGCCATTTCTTGCATTTCTAGTAATCGTATTAACTTTCAAAGTGATGCAGCATGGGAGTCCAGTCAATCAGCCAGTCAATGAGAATTAATGGCCAGTGGAAAGGTTGTCCGTGACAGATTGAGCCTTCATGCAAAGAAAATTGGAAATGCAAGTGAAAGAGTCAATGGAGTGAGCCGCAGTATCCTGGGGCCCTGCCAACAACTGAGTGAAAAATATCTGCAAAACACACTGTACAGCTCACTGCAGTCAACCTGACCCTCAGATCACATGCCAAACAGATTGCTCAGGCCACAGAAAAATAAGGTCTAATGTCAACACATTTTTGCAGTGTCCACCAACCTCAAGTGGAGCTGCTAACTCATTAGTGGGATGAAGTAGGAAGAAGGAGAAGATGAGGTACTGTGTTTTGGAGAAGATCCAAACCATCTCCAAGCCTTTTATATATTCGTGGGTGAGGCTTTTGAAAGGCCTCAGAACACAGAGTCCTTCACCACAACTCACTCTGTGTCTGCTCACCTCTAGGTCAGCTAATACGAACTGATAGCAGCTTCCCTGACAGAACACACCAGAGATAAATGCGTGTTGTTTCCCTTCATTTGGCAGTAAACCAGCATTTCAACATCTAGGACTTGAGATGGGACATCAAGGCCTCAGTCAAACTTACGGTCTCAAGACAGCTTGATTGCAACTCTCTGCTCCTCTGCATTTGAGGTAAAAATCTTTTATTTTTGGCTGGTTGATGCATTCTGCTTCTACAAAAGCTTTTCCAATAGAAAAGCCAAAGTCTCCAAATCTGTCACGTGGTTCTGAAAGACAATCCTCCTTCCAACAGGAGTAATGGGAGCAAACCTCACCAGTTCAGATGTACAAGTCCATACAGGAATACTCGAGAGCCAAGATTTGGTTGCCTGCCAACAACAGAGGATAAGGTCTACTGATTTCCAAGGTCATACATAGGCAGACCACAGTCATATAAAAGCTTTTACTGGCACACAAAAGCAAACAGGAATGCAACTGGCCTCATTCTGGATCCTCAACACTGTTCTTTCATATCTCTTTTGACACTATGTGTATCAAAGCAGTCCATATAGTACCAAGAGCACAGGGATGAACTCTACTGCTTTCTCACAAATAAGATTTTCTTGGTCCTATAACTAAGAGAAGCAGATAAAGATGGTTTTTGATGCTTTTTAGTCCTATATGCCTTTTATGCCACCTGCATTATCCAGATGCCACACAAACTGCTCGCTTGTATCAAGACACATGAGGGAAAAATTTATCACTGACATAGTCTGAGATGCTTAGATTCTGTAAATCAAGTGTCTTCTCACTAGATAACTTCTGGAGAGCTATGTCTGTATCAAAGGAAAAGTTTTCACCCAAGAACAAGCCAGCCAGTAACAAACATGCTCTTTTTTTCTACACGTTCTGACTTATTTCAAACAAGACATGTAAATATTCCAGTTCTGGAGTCTAATTTCTGTAGGACTGAATCAAATTACCTTTTGGAAGAAGTGACTTCTGGCTAGCACTCTATTTAATTCATTCTGTCAGTGCACACTTTAGTGCTCTGTGTGGGAGTTCGACTTCATCCAAGACTGATGCTCTCTGCTCTATAAATTGAATCCACCGATGCATAACTGAGCCCTTGACTATATCAAGTATTTGCTTCCCCAGACCCTCTTCTTGCTTACTTGCTATATATTTGCTCTGTGAAAAATTTTTTTTTTTCATTCTGGGGAATGAAAAATTGAGGGACCTGAAACTAAGAGGTGCTGACCATCCTTGGAGCCCTGCTGAAGTAGATAACATTTGATGCATGTCAGGTAACACCTTTGATTTCCACTATTTTGCTACTTCTTCCATTTTTCACAACATGTTTTTAAACAAAATTTGTTGAAAGCAAAAAAAGTTAGTGTTTGTGTTGAAACATTAATTGTGTCTTGTTCTGGAAAGACAAAAACCAGGCTCACCTCATATCATCCTATAAATCTGTGTATATCAGTAGACTTACAAGCTGCTCCTGGGGAAGCAACCTAGCAGTCTGGAGCCTCTTGGCAGAGTCCACCCAGCATTCTGTTCGTCCATTGATTGTACACCATCCACTGCATACACCATGTCACACACTCTAGATACTTCATCTGCAAAATGAAATATCTCATTTTTAATTGATGGATAAATGTTTCATGGGAAGGCCAATTTCCTTCTTTCTCTGTCACTGCTAACTAACAGCATCTCAAGATTGTTTCTTAATCATTAAAAGAGAAACACAAAACAGCGGGACTGCCATTCTAAGTGCCATTTGCCTCTCCATTACAAAATTTCCAGGCTTTGTTCCAAAGGTATTTGGAAGATGTTAGGAAGCAGCTGCTCACAGCTAAGGTTGTCTGACAGGCACGAGTGTCTGAGAATATCACTCTAAGCCAGGTGTAAGCAGCTACAGCTCAGAACCCTACACCACACTCTGTGCTACATCCCTAAGGCTCCGCTGTTAGGATTTCTGGAGGCCTGGCCTGTGTTTTGTTGTATTCCAGTATGCCACTGTATCTGAATTGTGGGAAAGCTTGCCTGCCTTTCTAGGTGTGGTGAAATGTGGAAAGGCACCAAAGTACTACAAGCACCATGCAAAATGGACGAGATAACAAGAAAGGAGAAAGCAAAAAAATCAGGTTTCAGTTAACACACCTATTTGGACAAGCATATCTGCAGCTAAGCATCACTAAACCTATCGACAGAGGGGTTTGTGTGTGGACCAAGAGAATACAAAACAGGTTGAAGTGGTGGTACAGGAAAGCCATACCATTAGTGCAGTGGTTGCTTGTAACACTCCTTAAACTCTTTTTGCTGAAACCAGGAACTATGTGATCATGTTAGCCTGGAAGAGAGAAGCTTGTTCCACAAGCATAATATAATAACACCTCACTCAGAGATACTGGAAATTCTACTAAAACCTTTGAAGATCTTGTTAGTCTTCGCTGGCTTTATTTACAACAACCTTGTAATGCTGGGGAATTTCAAACCTGATGTTTGAGAGAGAGGACAATGCCAAGGTTACCAGCTCTGATGCAGTTCACCAGCTCTGTATTCAAAACTGTATTTGCACCAGAATTCCTGCGTTAGTTGGCCAAGCTGCTCCCTGCCTATCTTGCAGAGAGAGAAGAATACTCTTACCTCCACCATTTGGAGGTGACTGACGTGGGACAGTACAAATGGATGTTCTTTAGAACAGGGATGATGTCCCAGTGTTCACAGCAGCACTCAGTGCAACAGGGCTCTGATTTTATTCCATCACTGAGGCTGCGCCATAGTATATGTAATAAACCAAGTACATATAACAACAATCACCTGTGGACACTGTGCCACAATGAATTGATTTTCTATTTGACAAATCTCTGCTATCATCAGCACTAGTCTCCACCAGAAAACATGACCTAGAATCTTTGCACGGGAAATGAAAGAAGTCATAACAGAGAAAATTCAATAATAAGTAGAAATAATTACAAATAAAACAACCCACAGCTAAACTTCTGGAATAACTGTGCCTATATTGAATTCTGTGTTGCACACACAGAAGTTTTGCATCATTATAAATTTTTAGGTTTCCTCTGTCGGGTTTTACCAAGAATGTATCTGTAGTATTTTTACAACACTGATGTCATTAGCACGGGTAAGCTATCTCATGATTGTCATTCAGTAACAAAACGGGAACAGGTTGTTACAAGTTTAACTTTATTTGAAACCCCTTGGGTCTTTCTACACTAGTTACGCAGATTGCTTTTGACATGTGGGTTGCACTTGCAGATGCCAGTCACAGACCAGCAGATAGCTTAAAAGCAGCCTTTATCATCCCTCTAGCTGTAGAGGTCACTGCACAACAAGGATTACACTCAATATTGGATCAAGAGCTTTTGGCTTAGTCACAGCTGAACAGACCCTGTGGTGTTATAGGGCAGGGCTCCCCATCCTTAAGTTTGTCAAGTTCTCCCTACATGTATAATTCATATCATATACTGCACCTTGGTTTATATTATTCATCAAATAAAGCCTATTCAAATGGCATTCAAATGAAGGATGCTATAAAAAAATACAGTGAAGGTACTACATGATAATACAAAGCTTAAATTTTTATTTTTTTTTAGAATAGTAGTATTTAAAATTTAATTTGAGAAACTTCATACATTAAGGGCTCAGAATACTATGCCTTCATTAAAAGAGCTAGAACTAAATGCAAAATATATGTTCAAGCAATGTATGTTTACTACAAAAGTTTTGAACTGACTCTGACCACTGAAGCGAGGAAGGCTGCTGACCAAACCCATGAATTCAGAAGCTCAGTATAAATATATCTGCACAATTACAGTCTCTTCTGCAGGTGCATAAAATGTTTTTTCTCTCAAGTAGGAACTGAAAAATCTGGAAAGCTTATTTTCCTCTCCTAATCTCAGACTAAAAGCCACGTAAGCAAGGCTAAAATACACTAGCTCTAAATTCCCAGGGACCTAATAATCAAGTAAACAGATCAATTCACTCAAGTATCACAAGTAATATTTGCTGTGGAAATCAGTTGGTCTTAAACAGAAAACATCTTGTAAAAAACCTTTCTCTAAAAGATTCAGCATATTTAATAGGTATCAACTCCCTCCAGTCAAAATTAACAGATGCTTCCCTATATTTTCAAGAGAATTCTATTTGTAGCATGCAAATATACCAAAAAGTACCAACTACACATGGGATATTCCCTAGAAGAACCTTTTACATAGATCAGTTTCTCCAGTTACTTCATACATAAACATATATATATATATGCGTGTGTACATATATGTTTTCTTTAGTAATTTTTCCCTTTCTCACCAGTATGAAGCTTCCCCCTAAGAAATTCAGTTATAGAGAAATTGAGAACTTCACTGGGGAAACTAACAGATTAATTAACGGTGTTACTAATACTAATACGTTATATTACAGTATAAATTGAAAGTTCAGATGAAGGAAGTACATCATGTTATAGAACATTTGAAAGGGGCCCAAAAATCCTAATATGAAGGGACAGAGCTTCATATTCAAAAAGTTAAAAATTTGCAGTTAACACAAAAGGCAAAAAAGGTCTGGAGCAAGTTTTTTGTTGTTGTGGTTTGGGGTTTTTTGTTTGTTTGTTTTTAAATAAGCTTAGTCCACATAAGCTTTCTGCATGCATAAACTGTTCTCCCTGGAATAACTGGAGATCAGTATGTACTGGAGCAGGACCCCGGGATGTGTTCCCAAGTACTGGAATCACAAAAGAGTAAATTATTTGCTAAGATAATATGTAAAATTCAGTTGAATTACACTGGAGAAAACCTCTTCCCAAGGTCTTAAAAGTCCTGTGAAGATCCTTACAGTTTGCGATTTAAATCTACCCTTTGCTTACTCTGCTTTCACCTTATAGAACTGCACAGGAATCAACAAAGTAACAGTAGGTGGGTGGAATCAGATTAGACGTTTCCTAAGAAGGTTGAAACATAAGCAACTCCATTCCTCATATTCAAAAATACTGCTGAATGCAATACCCTGCTTAAGTGACTATGTACACATAGAAAAAGAAACATACACGTGGGTCTCAGAAGGATTTGGAAAGATCCAGATAGAGAAAGAAATGCAAGTTTACAGCTTCCTCAAATATCTTTCTGCTGTATCTGCTATGATGAAGATAGACAGTCCTGATACATTATTTACAGTGCTGTTGGGAATGCCCCAGAGCCAAAAGGAAGCATATTGTAGGCGAAGACTAATGCAAGAGAAATGCTACTGCAGAGCTTGTCTTTTGGAGACATAGTGAAGGGCTGAGCAGGCGGATTAGCCATGGCTTCCCATGGCACCATAATGCAGACTGAGGACACAAATGAGGCTTTTGGGTGGTAACAGAATTATGCTTTCTGAAAGTAATTCAATACTCATGAAGCAAGATATGTTTTCAAAGGCACCAAGAAGCGTAGAGGCTCAGGTCCTTCCATTAACAATTCTAACTTTCCATACTTTGCTTTATTTTGTGAGGTCGGCTATAGGTCATATGTTAATTATTACCCTCCTTCTTCTGCAAAAGCATCTCCTCTCAGCACCTGCTCTGACCAGCCTTTCCCCTCCAGCTTTCTTTCAAGGTTGTCCTCTTATTATCACCCTCCATGCACCATGTCTCACCCCTTTACTCAAATCCAGCATTACTCTTTCTTCCTTCAAATCCATCATGACAAATATATTGCAAGAAAAATGCTTTCACATCAGCCTTGAATAAAAAAAGCGAGCTAATATCATGTCCACAAATTAACTTTTCCTCAGAGTCTTCTGGGACATTATTATCCGGTTGCTTAGCAAGGGTCAGATTCTGCAATGATATTTGCTGTTAGGGCGACTTCAAAAAACAACTGAAAACATCAGTTGATCAGTAGAAGGTTGTACAGCTCACAGAGGTGGCTCTTAGATTTTAAACTCAAGAGGACAGGAAACATCCACCTCCCTCTGGCACAGTATCAAGAAATCTGCTGGCACTTTACAAAGGAAATGTAATATCAACAACAGCAGCAGCAACTTCATCAACATGGACCTGCCTGGGCTTTTGCACTTCTCCCTTCCCTGTGCTTGAGAACCTGGAAGGAGGTAAGCCCTGAGGCAACATCACACACTCTTGTGAGCAAAAGGCTGACAAGTTCTAAGGATAAGGCTGAAGAAAGAGTTAGCACTTTTTACATTGTGACTACAGCCCTAGCACAGCAGCATCCGATTCTCAGCTGGGGCATCTAAAGTGCTGTAGCACAGAATCACAGAATGGTCAGGGTTAGAAGGGACCTCTGCAGATCATCTAGTCCAACACCCTGCCAAAGCAGGTCCACCTAGAGCAGGTTGGACAGGAACACATCCAGGCAGGTTTTGAATGTCTCCAGGGAAGGGGACTCCACAGCCTCTCTGGGCAGCCTGTTCCAGTGCTCTGGCAGCCTCAAAGTAACGTTGTTTTTCCTTATGTTGAGATGGAATTTCCTGTGTTCCAGTTTGTGCCCGTTGCCCCTTGCCCTGTTGCTGGGCACCACTGAAAAGAGTCTGGCCCCATCCTCTTGACATCCGCCCTTTAGGTATTGATAAGCAATTACAAACCGTGCAGTGAAGAACACTCCTTTGTGCACTCAAATGTTTTCAGCCTTGGGCTATTGAGAGAAGACGCCTTTCTGCTTCTGTGTTCTCCTACTTAATGAATTACTTATTTTCAGGTGGCTGTTTTGAGACATCGTGCCTTTGTAACTATGACAATATAAAATATTTCAGTAAGACACTGCAAGGAATGCATGACAAAACAATAATTCATGGCTAGTACTTAGTTACTTCTCAACCACAGCTCCAACAGAAAAGCTAGCACGAATCACGGCACTGTAATTCACACTGTCAAACTATTACTGAATGACTATATATTGAAAGTAGTTGTTAACTACGGATAGATATTATTAATGCTAGTAGCCAATCCAGATATATTTACTACTCAATTATTTGCAGTCTTTTCTGTGCCGGTCTCTGAGAAGCTGATGTAGAGCTGCAGTCTGTTTTGGAACTAGAAATTTTATTAAGCCTATATACTTGGTTTCTGAGTTTTTTAATTCGTATTTTGATATTAAGGAAATATTTGAACCTGCGAGTGGTAATTTTAGTAAGTGAACAAATGTGATCAAAAGGGCCAGGACATGAGATGCAAAGCCTCCTGGAGTGTAATCTAGACCTCATGTTTAATATTAGTTTAAAAACAAGCAAACAAACAAATAAATAGAAAATATAATTACCATGAACCACCTCGTCATGTGGATTCACAGCTCACTGAAAGCAGTCTGCAAAATACTCTGACACTCTAGGAGGAAAGAGACTGTGAAAACATTGGCTATGTTTTACTAGTGTATTACTGTGTGTGTGTGAATGTCCTGGGAGACAAAGACAACTGTTTTTCCTAAAACCTCTTTCTGAACCAGATTTCTCTTCCACAGGTGATGAAGCTTCACCAAGAGTCTCCCAGGGGCTGGACTAAGGGGCTGTGACTTCTTGGGAGACACCTCACCCGCTCCATGACACCTTTTGTAGACACTTTTCTGCTCACCATCTTACTTTGACTGAATCACCACTGCCTCTCTCAGACCTTTGGTGACTGTGGCAGGAACTAGGAGAAGCGAAGTTTAATTCCATTTCACATGTGAAATGAGCACAAAACAACCCACACATACTACTTATCACGGGACAAACACTCAAAAATTCAGTTACTCTTACACGAGACCCACATGCAAATCATGGGCTTCTAAATCAAGTCAGGTTGCTTTAAACAAGCAAGGGAGAAGGAAAAAGGATCATTAGGTGCGCATGCAAAAAGGTGCAGTTTGGTACAAAGAATACAAAAATAATTTCTATATTGGTTACAGGAAAATACACAAGAAAAACTGCCACGATGTTATGTAATAGACACTGTAGAACAGAGACAGTAAATTAACTTCCAGAGTATCGATCTGTTTGGTGAGCACAATTTTAAGTAACCACTCTGCCTAACAAAGAGAGGGAGAAAGGTATTTCATTGTGCCCACCCAGCACCACACTGCTCTTGACAAGCCAGAGGGTAATGGACCAGGCAGAACTTGGATGCCCAGCATCCTCCTTCACAAGCCACACTCTCACTGTTCTCCCAAGGTCTGGAATATTTGTTACAGCTTTATTAACAAGGCTAATCCATACACGGAGTGGGATGACATAGTTGTCAAATGCCTTCACATGTTTACATTTAAAAATAGAATGTGCAAATAAATAGAAAGTTGAAGAGGGCAAACAAGTGCCTACACATATTTCTGCTATCACTTAAAGGCAAAACTGATCCAATAAAATGGAAATGTTATTTTTCCAAAGCTCTTTCCAACTGGCCATTTTAAAATGTAATAGAAGCACTAGCATCTGAAAGCTCTTCCATGTGGTACAACCCTCCCCATTTTACATTTGGTAAAACTTGAGAGGGTACAGTCATGGGTCCAATGTTCATGAGTCACTAAAGCACAAATTGGGACTTGCACAAACAGTAGCAGGACTTTTGAAAGTAGGTTTCTCTGCTTAGGGAAAAAAAACCACAAACAAACAAAAAAACCCCAAAAAACCAAACAACCCACAAAAAAACCCAACCAAAACAAACAACAAACAAGTACACAGGAAGAGAAACATATTAGATGCTAGCTCTATTGCTACTGACTTAAAAGCATAAGGATCCCTGTCTTACTGACATTTTACTCCTCAGGATCACTCCAGGGAGTTATTCTCAAGTAGCCTACATCACCAAAACTAGCACATGATGACAAGTCTGCATCTTAGAAGCAGGTGCAACTTCAGATCTGAAGGGTTCATGTCAAAGCTGAATGGGCATTTGAAAGCCTGCAGCTTCAGTGAAATTAAGCTTTAATGTTGCAATTTGCTCTTAGCAAGTAATTCTGGAGAAGTTTGCTAAAGCTATTTAAATGTTAGAGCATTTTTGCACATTGATTAGCAGGCAAGAGCTATAAGCATGAAAATGTCATTTGAAACACTCATGGCATAATTTGCACGTTTGTTGCAGAACCTAATCAGGATTGCAGTGCTTGACACAGTAAATTGAAGGCAAGTCATAAACTTCACCAAAGAGTTAACACTCAGCATTTTGCAGGAGCTGGGGAAATCATAGTGCTAAATAAGAATACATCCAAGGAAGGTTCTCACATCCACAGAACTAACACAAGTCCATTTATATTCAGAAAAGAAGTATTGCACTCTGGGATTCATATGTTATGTGACATATGAAAATGCTGTCTAATGAGGACTGACCTAGTTTTAAGAATGGAGAGTGCACCCTCTGCTTCTCCTTTCACTGTTCATTAGCAAGTCCTCTTCCCCTCTGACAGACCCTGACTAACCCAGTACAGCACACGTCTTTCCACCATGGCTAGTAATGTCATCTTTTTCACTATCCCTTTAGAATTTCATTGGGTAACAGTAACCCTGAAATCCCTAGGGAGGAAAAAAACCAGAACGCACAAACAAAACACCCCAAAAAATGAAACAAAAAAACCCCCAAACCCAAACCAAAATCTACAACAACAAAAAAAAAAAAAAACCAAACCGACCAACCAGAAACCCACCACCCAGCTACTGCCTGACTTAAGAGTCAGGTTGGGGTAACTCAGCACTTCACAAGCTCAGATCCACAGTCCCTGCAAAGCACAGGGGCTACTTGATACCAACATCCTCCTAGCAGGGGCTAGGGGAGTGCTGAGAGCTCCTGGCTGGGGAACTTGTTTGAAGATTAGTTACTGCAGCAATGCTAATGCACCATGAGGCGGAGGCAGCAGTGCAAAGCAAATTAAAATACTCCTCTGATTGCATTGAAAATTCAGCTTCAATTAAAAAAATCCTAAATTAGAAGAAGTCTCAGAGAGTCCCCTCTCACCCAGGCAAATTTAATGAAAGATTATTTCAGAAGCAGAGATCATATCATGACTGTATAGCACAAGCACTTCATCAAAAGGAACCAGACTTATAATACATCTGCATCTTAAATAGACAAGATATACCCAAGGTCAGAGGGGAAATGAAAGCTGATGGGGTTGAGGCAGCGTGCCCAAAATCATGCTGCAGACCTGAGTCAGTTCCACAATAGGTGTCCTGACTCCCAGTCTGAGATTTTGCTCAAGCAGTCCTGAAAGGATATTACTCACTACATAATCTTCCTTCAGCTGGTCATATGTGTGGATTAAACTAAACACCTCATAAGCAATTTCTGAATTAAAAGCAGCCTTTCATCATAAAACCAGTATCTTCCAAATATACCTGGAAAACTTGTATTTGCTCTTGCAAGAATTCACCACTGTTTATATATAGCACATCTTTCTGTTCTCAGTAAGTTTCAGGGTTTTTTCAGATCTATTTATTTTTTTTTACTATTTTTATATATATTTTAATACAGATATAGTATATAGAAAAGATAGTAAAAGCTAAATCCATTTTAGTTGTGAAAGGATAAAGTTACCAGGATTAGGGAACCGCTGAATTATCCAAAATTACCTTATGTTCTCTGTTCTCAAGTAACTAGCATCTCTTTACAGTACATACAAAGCAGCTGCAACTGAATCAGACTAATGTACAAGTAGTCGCATTAAAAGCTATTAGGCAAATGATCAATATTCAGACCAATAATGGAAAAAGGAACATTACTGCAGTTCTCATTGCTTCTTATCACACATGTAAAAATCAGGGGGTCTGCTCTTTTCTGACATTGTAATTTCCTATGTTCACATCTGGGAAAATGAAAAATTAAGAGAGTCATTGTATTATCAATATAATAATCAAATAAGACAGCTCTTTCATATTTGTAGGCAAAACTACAAACAGTAAAACACTTGTTTTAATCCTGTGTGCAACTGGTCTATAAAGCACAGCTCTGGGTACCAGGGTGAACACTCATGTAAAAACTTTTACAATAGATTATGTGAATAAAATGTTCTCAAACTACAGCCAGCTGAAAGCCCTCAACTCTCTTCTGTAGAAAGGAACAAAACCTGTTTTTTATTCTCAGTTAAGAAACACAATGGAAGTCTATATACAAGACACCGCGTCTTCTCCTATTGAAACTCCCTGACATGCAATTGGCAGCAGATTAAACTGCCACTCTTGATATGTTTTCTCTCCCTGCTGACTGCTCTGCCCGAGGGGACTGCCACTCCCCACAGAGACCAGCACACAAGCTCACTCCCAAACCATTGCCTTCTTCAGCCTTGCACTTTAAGGTAAACCACATTCAATTTTGGCTCCCACTGGTACACCAGGCTAAAGATTACAGCCTGTCTGGTGCTGATTTGTGGCTCATTGAACTCTCTGGCACACGGAGAAGCAGGGCAAAGGGTCACAACTGTTTTATCCCTTGCAACTTAATGCACTGCCAAGCGCACGTCAGTCCTGAGAGTTAGCTGACATGAAGCTGACTGTGACTTAACACCGAAAATGAACTGTGGCCAGTGTCATGTCACAGTGATAATTTAATCCTGTTCTTATTTACACTGACTACTAAATCATAGCTTTCTCCAGTCAAGCAATCTTACTTGCTTGCAGTCCTGCATCTGCAGGAGCAGTGCACAGTTCAGGTGAGGACCCTGTGGACAAACACTAATGAGGTCTCTTTGGGTCACTGTCATCCTCTGCCCTCACTGCTAAAAGCACCATCTACAAACCAGCCCAAGAAACACACACCTGTCTCATCATGGGTCAAAAGGCCTCTGGATAGGCAATGACTGTGGTTTGCACCAGACCTGGGAGGCAAAAGTCAAGTCCCACTTCATAAGGTAAAGCATTCACAGGTGAAAAAAAAAAAAAACAAAACCAAAAAACATAAAATGAGCTGGCTAGTATCTTCCTCTCTTCTCTACCTTTAAGTGGGCTAACCAGAAAGGGAAGCAGGCCAGCATTATGAAGCAGAGAATTAAGTCATTCTGCATTATTTCTGTGTATGATATTGACCATCCACAAATATAATTGGTAGCTAATGGTGAATTAGTGCTGCCGAGTCTTCTCTCTCTTTCCCTCAAATCATTTTCCCTGGGGACACGCTGGAAAGGAGATACTGAAAACTCCTATCAAGTAGCCACTGACTTTCACATGAATTGAAAAGGACAAAGCAGAGACAGTGACTTACAGAACTAACTTTGTACCCTAGGATATGGATTTGTCCTCACATCAAGTGAATAAGAACTTGATGGTCTCAAGCAATCCTTCCTGGTTTTGCTCAGGCCATAACCTCACTGCATTTTCTGTCCTTGAGCTGCTTAGCACTGAGGCACGATGGCTCTGTGTTGAGAGACTCCAGCAGGGAAGCTCCAGCATACCGCATATGCCCATAAATTTTAGCCACATACTCTTCCAAATCCCAGGACAGAGGTAGAAGAGGACCAGGGTCAGCAGATTAATTTATAGAGGGCATCAGCAGGTCTCTTTTTAAGATGTTTCCAAATATTCTAGAAGAATTTGGAAGTTTGTTTGGCAAAGCTGCGCTTGTGATCACACCAGATACACGTGTAAAAGAGCAAACCTGTGCTTGTGATCACACCAGATACACGTGTAAAACAGCAAACCTGTGGTTAAAGAAATGCATACTTGCAATTCATTAAAAATACCTCTCTTACAATGCAAGAAGAAACCCCAGAGCTATTATATGCAAATTTCAGCTTCAAAGTACTCTCATACTGGCGCAGACTAATCTTATACAACTATCAACCAGCCCTGCTCAGACAGGTCAGCTATGGGCAGCCCTACAGAAGGCATACACCCCTCAAAGGCAGCTGCCACCAGGGAAGAACAAAGAAGGTTTTGATCAACATGAGTTATTAAACATTCAGTAAGCTTCATTCATGGCAAGGCTAAGTACTTTGTATCACACACACTCTGGAGTGTTTGGGGTAGAAAGGTATGATGTCTCAAGTGACACTACGTCATGTGAAAAAACTGGCTTGATGGATGTCTGCTCCCATGAGAAATAGTTTGTGCACTCCAGAGCACCTACAGTTGGCTATAGGCCACGAGGGACACCTTTCCATTCCATTTTCTTTCTTTTAAATTTGTTATTTTTTACTGTAAGAACCTCTGGTTCCCTTTAAATAAATTCATCCTCCAAAGGGTTTTCCTTTTTCATTCAACTCCTGTACTTACCAAAACCATTTTCAGCCAATAGTCCATAAGGAAATTGATATTATTAATGCTTTATTACCCTCTTATTTTATTGCATCTTTAGGGAAAGATGACTTCACTTGCTTTATGATTTAATCAAGCCTCTTCTGTTCTTTAAAATTCATACAGGACTAAAAACTACTTTCAGATACCAAGCTCGCCCTGTAAGGTTCACTCGTGGTTGCTCTTCCAGCACTGCTTTTTTTTGGATGAGATTTACCAGCACAAATAATTATATAGCAACTATATTATCAACTATTACCAATTCCCTACTTGCTGCCACAATCAGACACAATATTTAGAATACTTCAGCACTCTGAACTATAGCCATCTAAAGTTATGGATGTAAAAAGCAAGACTACACTTTAATTTCTGCCCTTAAATATCTAAAATAATGTGCTTTCAGTAGCGCTTCCTAATCTCCACGGGAAATACACATTCTTCTCTAAATGCAAGAACTGCATGAACTAACAAGAAGAGAAATAGGGAGTGTAAGTAAATTGTGTTGTCCCTGTGCACACATGTGAAACTTGATAGCGGGCACAGGAGGTTACCCTACCCATTATCCACAGGTACAATCATATTTTTAAAAATCCTAGACTTTAGCCTTGGTCATTTCATTTAGACATTTAAATCTGAAAAAATAGCTAGCAAAGCTATGCCATCATTAGCAGAATAATATCAGCATGAAAATCTGTATTTATATTCAAAACATACATGCATTCGAAGTGTGTCTCTCAAAGCTGAATTGCCTCACAGTCACATAATTAAGTCACTTGAATAAGAAACTTGCTTGATTGGTTTGGTAAAGATACAAAGTTATTTTGGGCAATTAAATCCAAATGTGACTGCAAGGAGTTTCAGAAAGATCTCACAATGCTGAATGAGCATTCAAATTCAATATTCTTAAAGTACAGTAATGCACACAAGGGTAAAACAATGCTGACTATATATATTTAGCAATAGATTACTTACTATCCCTAAAGAAAGTAGTATGTGAGTCATCATGAATGGGTTTATGAAAGTGTTAGTTTGATACTCAGAGGCAGTAAAAAGGCAGATATGCTTGGAATTATTGACAAGAAAATGAAGCAAAACAGAAGACATGAGTTTTTCCTTGCAGAAATCTCTGATATATGTGCATTTTGAATATTACTCTATTTCTTATATTCTTCTCTGAGCATCTTATGTATTACCAATCATCATCAGAGATTAGGTATTTGAATGTAAGGACCTTGTTTGCTCCAGCACAATTGTTCTTACCCATGTGTTAATTACTAGTCATCTTTTCCCGCCTACGTTTTCTGGGGGGTTATGATTAACAAAGATAAAACTGAATATTTATTTATTTTTAAATTTCTGCATACAGTTGAGCTCTTGTAGCAGAAACTACTGAGCAGTTACCACTGTTTCTCACAAAACGCACATTAGCCAGCACTTCCCATCACGCTTGACTGTCACATGGAATCCATACCCAGCTCTGCCCAAAC
The DNA here is from genome assembly GCA_008921705.1 of Burhinus oedicnemus. Taxonomy (NCBI): domain Eukaryota; kingdom Metazoa; phylum Chordata; class Aves; order Charadriiformes; family Burhinidae; genus Burhinus; species Burhinus oedicnemus. The sequence continues at coordinate 919,432 of VFFE01008751.1, forward strand.
AGCCTGCAGCGCTGCTGACCTCTCTCTACCCTGCCAACTGCTCTGCTGCCACGGCATGTCTTGAGAGCACATCGAATGCTCTGTTTGCCAAATATGTCTGGAGGACAAAGATGTGCTGAAGTGGGACTAATGTTGGTTCAGAGAGAACACCTTCAAGACTGTCATAACAGAAAAAGGTGTCAGAAGAATTAAAAAATAAGGAAATCCAACTTTACTTTTCAATATCTGCCACTCTGGCTTTTAAAAAGTTGTCTGTAATCCCAAAGTTCAAGCAACTTTTCAAGGAGAATAATCAATTACTGTATTAAGAGAAATTAATTCAATTCAGGATGAAGCAAATTAGTTTCCCTGCACAGGTACAGCAGCAGAGTAAGCAGTATTTGCTAAGCACTCCCTCCCAGCTGCTGCACCCTCACAATACAGTCACAGTGTGACTGCACGGATGTGGCAGGACTGAGCTGGCATGAGGAGGCAGCAAAGCAGCCACATCATCCCCCTGAGAACTCACACATGGACAAGGAAAGCCCAAGGTAGTGCCCCTGGCCTTCACTGCTTAGCTCCAGGAGTAAACACCATGTTGAAAAGGATTTCAGACACAGAAGGTCAATACAGACACCCAGGTCTCCCTGCAATTATAGAGGAATGCAGCACTTAAGTCTGTTGGTGCTACTAAGAAACCACTCTCCTGGCACAAGAGGAAACAACTGAGACAAGTAAAGTCTTTATGGTGATTTCTGTGGTTTTTAAATCAGGTTTTAAATATGCTCCCTTCAACCACTGCCCTCTGAGACACTACAACTGTTCCCAGCTTCCACGTGTAAAGTCCATAGCAAGTCCCCATGCAGCAAAATTACTCATCTCCTGCTTCCACTGTACTTTTCCTGCTCTGCCTTGAGAGCTGACAGAGAAACTTCCAGTTCCTTAACTACCTCTGTGCTCTTTCATCTCATACCACACAAAACTAAAGGGCTTACTCCTAAGGACCCATTATCGGTCCTTCATATATGAATTAACTATTGGAATTTACACATTTCAGAGAGAGTTTGGGGCAAGTCACTTGAATTTCTTCATCAGTTTCTGTTTATGAAGGGTAGCAAGATCCATATTATAGAGACAGTCCTCTCCATTATGAGAGAGTACCTGCTACAAATCACTACAAGCAAAAAGTGCATGTCATCCATGAGAGGACTTTTCGGTAACTGTTTTGTATTGATGGTTATAAATGGGCTGCATTGATTTATCTACAGCCTGGTGCACAGACCACTGCGGGGACCAGACACCTTCTGTTTTTGCAACACCTTCCACCATCTTAAAGGAGGACAGTGTCCCACTACCTACATGCATGTGTAGAGTGAGTAAATTCCACTATTTCCATTACTCACTGACTTTTCTTTCAATGTCCTGCAAGTCATAGAGACCTAGAATGGTTAGAGTTGGAAGGGACCTTAAAGATCACCTAGTTCAATCCCCCTGCCCTGGGCAGGGACACCTCTCACTAGACCAGGTTGCTCAAAGCCCCGTCCAATCTGGCCTTGAACACCTCCAGGGATGGGGCACCCACAACTCCCCTGGGCAGCGTGTGCCAGTGTCTCACCACCCTCAGAGTAAAGAATTTCTTCCTGAGATCTAGTCTAAATCTCCCCTCTTTCAGTTTAAAACTGTCACCCCTCATCCTATCGCTACACTGCCTGACGCAGTCCCTCCCCATCTTTCCTGTAAGCCCCCTTTAAGTACTGGAAGGCCACTATAGGGTTTCCCTGGAGCCTTCTCTTCTCCAGGCTGAACAACCCCAACTCTCTCAGCCTGTCTTCATGGGAGAGGTGCTCCAGCCCTCCGATCATCTTCGTGGCCTCCTCTGGACCCACTCCAATGGGTCCATGTCCTTCTTACACTGGGGGCCCCAGAGCTGGACACAGTATTCCAGGTGGGTCTCACAAGTCCTAAGCATCCTGAAAGCAGCAGTGACTTCTCAAATAATTCCATTATCAGAGCAAGCCAGGAGCCCAAAACCAGCAGAATATACTTTCAAAACCCCTTTGCTTTGGTTCTGCATTTGCTCTACAGAAATAAACTTTCCAATCCAGGCAGTGGGGAGCTTTTTTAAACAGTGCAGTTGTCTGCATGTGGCATATACAGAAATATACTTGTGAATCAGGCATGTGAGAATTTTTAGGACAGCCTGACAGTTCTACCAGCAATGCTGGTACAGGAAAGAGTAAAAGAAACTGAGGTGTTTTTTTTAAAAAAAGACGTCAACATAACACTCAGTTTGTCCATTTTCTTAACAGCCTCTGGGATAGCATGACCTATAATAGCATGCCTTTCAGGAAAAGTGGAATGGAAAAGGCATATATATTTAAATATTAATAATTTTTTACTGCTCCAAAGCATTAGAAACAGCTCTGCTCACTACACACTAGAGAGCTGACCCCAGCACCAGAGGTACAAACTACTGTTATCTTCCTCATGTCAGCAACTTATTGATTTTTGTTCCTTTTATTTGTGCATGAAGGCTCCCAGTCTGTGCACGTGTGCATATGTGTGTATTTAAGTGTGCCGGGTAGAGACTAGAGATGGATTATATCCTCCAGAGATTCTGGTCCATGTCCTTGGACAGAATAGCTTTTCCTATCCTTTTATGTTTCTCTGCTTCTTCATGTAGGTACTGTTGTTTCTACGCTCACCCTGCAGCTGTGAAATGAAACAGTCTCACAGTCTGCAAATGCTGCGCCTCAGCTGAGAGCAAGCAGTGAAGCATGATACAAACTGGACCTTCCATCCTCTCTGAGGGCAAGTATGTTGCTTTTACAGTTCTTCCAGCCTCCGTTGAACTGATGTTGAGAGGACAGACTCATTCCTGATGCTGCAGCTAGGGCAGGATGATGTATAGTGTACACATCAGATCTCAGCTGAAGTCTCCGTTGACAAATCCAACTATGCCAGAACTGCCTATAATGGCAGGAGAAATGGAGAGGAGAACTAAACATCCTCACAAAGTCAATTCACAAGTCTGTATCGTTTATAACTCACTAATAGTAATTCTTTCTGTTAAAAAAAAAAAAAATAAAAAGGGGTATAGCAATAGTTGTAGTTCTCCTGATACTGTATTGATGTGCCAAAAAGGTAACAGGAGAGACTTTGCCATGATACCCCTTCCTTCCTGTTAGAGTCAGTAACCTACCCTACATTTTACAGTAAACTCCTTTTTGCAAAGGTGGGACAGACCTGGAGGCCCCAGTGCACATTTGGGGCTCTGATGTGTCCTTACTTTTGCAAAAGACCAGGTCTTTTCCTAAGAGGAAAGGCAGAATCCCAGTTAAGTCAGCCTAGCAGGTATTTTGTCAATCAGCTTATGCACTCATGTTTAAAGCTTGTCCAGCTGGAATTGCAAATTAGGGAAAGGAGAATGGAAAACTGGAAGAAACATGGGAACTGAAATTATCTCGAGGCATTTCTACAAAGGTTCCATGTGTTCTGAAAAATGACAGGGAACACACTCATTGAGTACTGCACTTGCTAGGGTCAAATGCTGTTTCCTGTAGACAGGTAGATTACCCTCTACTCCAAACTCCAGTCCCTCCCTTTCAAAGTCCCTATGGCCTTGTCCCTCCTCTGTTCACAACACACTTTTCCCAGTGTCACAGACTATCTGCGTCCTGGGCCCCATCTCTCTCAGCTTCACAGTCTCAGGTCACACAATGCTGATCCTTTTGTTCATTCCTCTCAGACAGTCTGGTGACTCTTAGAAGTAAAATGAAGTCTATTTCAACACATCCAGCTTCTAAGTCACATCTGTGGGACAATCCCACTGTATACAGTCACAACATTGTTTTCAGTCATTTTATCCCACATTTGCTTGTAGAGGTCCTTCTTCCCCTCATTTGAGCTCAGCCCCATCTTCCTCAATTCTCAGGCCCACCTGTCATCTCACAGCTGCTTCCCTGGCCTCAGCTTTCTCTTTCACAGTCTATATAGTGTGTTCTCTGATCCTGCACTCATGGTGCCGTCTTCTCACGACTATTTCTCAACAGCATCTCTGCGCAGCCCCCCCCAGGCAGTTTTCTAACTTCTCTACCTTCAGCCCCGATTTACACCTCCTCCAGCTTCACAGCTCTCACTTGCCTCATCTCTTATCTAATTCAAGACTGTTCCGTTCACCACAAAAAGCCTCAAAAGGGATAGCACATACACTCTAGCCACTGCATATTCAAAGACTTAGCGTACTTGAAACAACAGGTCTGAAAGGAAGAATGTCTTGAATTCTCTGGGCCTCGCTCCCTTACTCCACACTTATGTTAGTGTATGTATAATCTGCTTGACTTCCATGATTATTCTCACACTGATGTAAGGTTCAAATATGCAAGAGCCCGCATATATCACAATGTAAAAAAAAATAAAATACTTGGACCAGAAAAGGTATTTAGACCATCATTAACACAAAGGAGTAAGGCCTGAGTGCTCCACATGCCTGGTTTTAGGAATGTCTGAGCATTTCTGTGAATAACATTGTTGCTATTACAGGACACATGACATGTGAATGGGAGCGCCATGGCTCATGTGAGGTCTATCTGCAGACCCCAGCCTGCTGGGCTTCTCCTCCAGCCAGAACTTAGGAAAGATAAGAAGAGATATAAATAGCATGCAGCATGCTGGCAAGCAGAGCCGTGACAAAGTGCTGTGCTGACTGCTGAGTGCCATCCCGAAGGAGTCAGCACTTTTTTTGGATGCTATTTCAAATCTTTATAATTGGAATAGATTGAAAAAAATCAAATGTGCCAAACACACTGATTCCAGTTCAGAGCGAAATCATAAGTACACAAAAATCAGGGGCATGGAAAGAAAATACCCTCTAGAAATACTCTCTTCCTCTCACTTATCTAATCCAAAAGGATTTAGTCTAGTACTTAATGTACACACTGGCTAGAGAAAACAATCCATACAGCACTATACACCTTCCATGGCATGTGCTGCACAGACCTGTTGTCCCAGAATACTCCTGACTTAACCACACTGGTTTTGAGTGAGGTCATGGACAAAGGCAAGAGGAAGAAATGCATACAGGCAGGCTGGACGGAAAATGCATTTCCAGAAATCCGGACTCATCTTTTCATTGACCTCAGCGAGACCATATGAGGGATAATCTGCCCAAAGCATAGCATGGTGATGACTTAAGGCTGTGCCAGTTGGCAGGAGAAACAGAGAAGGGTCTAACAGGAGTGGTGCTTGGAGCGTGTACAAGCCCAGAAAGGCTTCCCTGACTTTGTCCTGTTAGAACACGGGAAGCACAGAAATTAATCCAGCCAAGCTTCTAGGGAAGGGATGGTTTGGTTTTATTTTTAGCTATAACTCATGTTTACCCAGCCCTTGCCAAAAACTGCCTAAGTGCAACCAAAATTGCTTCCACAGCCACCTTGCCCTCCTATGTACACAACAATTATCATGTACTTTTCTGTGCTCCCCGAGAATGACGTCATTGGCTGTTAAACATGCCAAAACATTTATCTTATTACATACCTCTATGAGACTCCAAAATAAAGACAGTATGTGATGACAAATCCAGCAAGGCAGGCTTCAAAACATCATTTATAGTGATTCTAGATAAACCAAATTATGGTCTTGCCCAGATTTCTTATGCAGGTCTATGTCCAAAAGAGACAGCCTGGGACTTAAGACACTAAATGCTGGTGCTATAGACTTCGAAGGAGTTCTCAGCAGGAACACAGCCCCCGCTGTACCCACTTTCAAGTGCAGGAGAAAGCAGTAGAGTCTAAAACTTCCTCCTTTCCCAGGATTCCTACGTCTGAAATCAATAAATATTTGCCAAAATGTTTGCATCTAGGTATTATTCAGAGATCAGAATGTTGAATGTGAGCTCTACCGCTGCTCTGGACGTCACAAGGAGTGAAGTAATCATCCTCTCCTGCAACACTATGAGCAGTACTGACAGAAAGTATTTTCCCCTCAATTTCTATTTTTTTTCTATAGAGCAGCAGGAGGCTCTAAAGGAACACCAACAGTGCAGTGCAAAATCTCTTTCCTGACCACAGCAGGAACAAACCCAACCATACACACAACAGAAAACTTGCTTGTATTCTTCCTCTGTGAGGTGAGAAAGACAAGCAAGATGACACGATTTTAACTGGAGCCAAGGTAGCACACTCCTAGCTCAATCACTGACTTGTTATGCAACTTTGGGCAAGTCACTTCACTTCTGTGTCTCTCGGAAAGTGGTCAATAATGCAACCCTTGAGTCCTTTTCCCAGGCTATGTTGGTAATAAACTGATAAACATCTGATGGAGAGAAGAAATGAACTCACTTAGAATTTCTGTAGAGGCCAGTTGATTATTATGGCTCAAATAGAGTAAGGTGCTAATTAACTTCATGAGAGGTTGACTGTATGAAGATTCAGACTCAGGAGCTTCTATCTTGTAGATGCACTTTGCCTGGTCTGCATACTATAAGTCGCTGGGTATTTTTACCTTACTAGAATTCATTCTCCCCCTTTTCTATCAGTTTAATTCAATCTCACAAAGCAAAATAACTGACCTTTACCAGAGCAGTCATCCAAAAATATCATCACTGAAAGGTATACTGTCCAGCATTCAGATTTGGTATTCTATTCCTCTGCCTACATTTGTGAATTTTCTGTTAAAAAGTCAGAAAACAATCACACTCTGACAGAACAGATTCAAAAAGGCTGGCAAAACCTTCTGCCCAACTTCCAATAAACCTGGTGGGTTTGGGGGTTGGAATTTCCATTCTCCTCAAATACAAAACTTCTTAGTCTTTACCTCATTGGCTTGATATTCCAGCTGCTGTAAATAACTCGTTTTGGGCTAAGTAAAGCATCCTTTATATAAACTTAGCCCAAAGCAGACACCACTAACGCAGTTTTTAGAAGTAGTTCTAAAGCAACTGAATATCCTGGGTGAGTGAAGCTCAGACTGGCACACGAATCAAGCTGAATATTTAGAGTTCACATTAATTTGTTGTGAAAAAGTGGTACCACATACTTGATAGAGAATCCACAACAAAATGCAAACTCTTAGTTGTAATGGGCATACCTTGCTCATTAATTATTTGGCAATTCTGGCAGATTTACATTCTTATTTTCTAAATGTTTTCCTTTTTCCATTTGTGATACAAGACATTGACAAAGAACAAACAATAGGAGTAATTTAGCAATATAACACAGCAATGCCCTTGCTGTGTTACCTATAGGGACTGAATTTAGGACCTATGCAGGCATCAGACTGGAAAGAAAAAAGGGAAGGGGGAGGTGGAAGAGGGAAAGGGGAAAGAAGAGGGGTAAAACACAGAGAAATAGGGAAAAAATGCATTTCTACGACCTCCTTACTCTTTGTTTTTATATCTGGACCTGCAATTGGTTGAACAGCTTTGACTTTTCACTAAGAAATGGAAGAAGTAGCAATAGCCCCCCCAAACCCACTCCTAAAAACAGATAAGATCAACTCAGTCACCTGATGCCAACTTTTTGTTTGGGATAGGAAAGCTAACACTGCTTTTCCATTTGTCATACATGTCCAAGTGTAAATCACCACTGCACTATAGTGGTCTTCCCATACTGATTGCGTTATTATTCCACATTCTGCAAACGCAAGCAAAACCACCTCATGTAGTTTGGAAGGTGTAACACAACCACTGTAATAGCTAGAGATTTTTACTGATGTGTGTTTACCTAAGTGCACGTATATCATGGAATCACGGAATTTTCAGAGTTGGAAGGGACCTCCAGAGATCACCTGGTCCAACTCCCCTGCTGACACAGGAATGCCTAGAGCATATTAGTCACGTATATGATCCCTACTAACAGTTTCCCAGCTTTCTAATGCATTTATCCTCTCAACTTCCCAGTGAGTAAGCAGAGAGAGCTAAGTGACTTGTTCAAGCACACAGAGAAAGTGTGGAGAAGAATGGGGAACGGATCCAACCTAGACAAATCCAAATTTCAGATACAGCTCTGTGTGTAGAGCATGCTGTGCTTGTGCCCCAGAGCCAAACCACCTGCTGAACCATCAATGCAAAAAGAAGTCACGAGGAGAATCATAAGGAAACACACACGACCACCTAGATCTTGGGTATAACCAAGATTTCTTTCCATGGCTCTCCTCTCTGACTGCTGGTTGCTTGCTAACAAGCTCCAGTGATTTCAGCAAGGCTCAGGCTTACTCCAAACGCCCTTAATGAAAGATCAAGAAACTAGCTGAACCAACTCTAGTTATAGAATCACCTAGGTTTGAAGGGACCATCGAGACCAACCATCAACCTGACACTGCAAAAACTACCACTAAACCATGTCCCTCAGCACCAAGTCTACCCATCTTTTAAATACCTCTGGGGATGGCAACTCAACCACTTCCCTAGGCAGCCTGTTCCAATGCTTGATAACCCATGCGGTGAATAAATTTTTCCTAATATCCATCCTAAACCTCCCCTGGCGCAACTTGAGGCCATTTCCTCTTGTCCTATCGCTTGTTACTTGGGAGAAGAGACTAACCCCCACCTCTCTACAACTTCCTTTCAGGTAGCTCTTGAGAGCGATAAGGTCTCCCTTCAGCCTCCTTTTCTCTGTCACTGTTGAAAGTTCAGTTATGAGGCATGGCTTATTTTCCTGCTGCTAGGACATAGCATGGATATAATGAAAAATTAATGATAAGAACTGTCTCACCTTTTGGCTGTCCCCATCTTCCTGTTATTTAGATGATTTATTAACTAAATTATCAGCAATGAAAACCAGCCAGGTAATCACCTTTTATAATGGTAGATTAATTTGATTTTTTAATTGCTGCAAGATTAAAAAAAATGAATCTCCAAATTAAAGTGCACAATCATGAGCCTAACAGCAGCACATGACATGACTCCCCCAGAAGCACATAACACAAGGAGTCACTTGCAATGAATGCACTAGAAACCAGTTTAAAACTGTTCCCTATGAGTTGTCCGGTAACAGCAATCTTTCTAGCAGAATACACAGTTGTCTCTGAAGCCACATCTCAGGAGCTGGGCTATTTGTCTTTTGCCTTACAAACTATTGCTATGCTGCATTCATCAGAAAATTTCCCCTTCAGCAACCTGATGGTGGACCCAAATTGTTTTCTAAATGGTGATAGAAGTAAAAATAAAACACACTCGACTTTTTTTTTATTACTTAAACCAATAATGCTTGCAATAAATAGCAAGCCAGTAGCCAGAAATTTTAGTATCTTACTGCCAGACTTACAGCACACATTTTTCACCCCACCCGATTAAGGTGACCCTGACATTGTACACAGGTTAGGACCCAAGTTTGCAGAATCAGCATAATTGACCTCAGAGGGCGAAGAAATCATTGATGTTTAAGTAATAGTGAAATCCAGCCTTCCTCATGTGGAGCACTACCAGATTCTATACCTGCTGCTTTCTGAACCCAGCTTCCCTCCTTAGAGCACTTGTAAATCTACAGGGAAGTAATAAAAGTTACGAGCTCCGCCAGAACATCTCCTTTAAGTTCTGTGCTGACACGGTGCCTGCTCAGTGCTGTTGAGGATGGCTTGAACCACCTCCAGTCAGACTCATTGGTTTTATCTCGCATTTACTCTGCTCTTGGCATCTTGTTGTACAGGTTATCAACTCCTGGAAGCTGAGTCTCTATTCTGCCTCTGTGTAACACACACACATACACACACACACACACACACACACACACACACACACACACACACAATGGGAGCCCTAGGCCAAAGGTCTCACCTCTGTGGGTTGCTGTCATATAACATAATAAGAACACACAGGTAATAAGTCCTCCACATGCCATGTGCCAAGCCTACAGTTCCTTAGCTGTGGGTTCACAGAAGCCCGTATGTCCTCTTCTTGTGCTCTGGACTTCTGCTGCACTTAAGAACTTAACACCTGATCGAGTTTCGCTACCAAGACTGACCCTACGGCTCTTGTTTAGCCAGTAAGTGCACAAAACCAGCACTAATGCTGCTCTAAGATAAGTAAGCAGAAACAGAACAGCTGACGCAAGGGAAAGGGGTGGGTGGTTTGCATCTCATAGTAATATGGAGTTCGGTGAAACTAGACCGTATCTGGCTTACCAGCATTTAGTTCTCCAGCTGGCTACTGGCAAACACATCAAGAGCCATCAGTGGTTTCATGCATTGCCAACTTGCTGGTCTTCCACTGGTGTGATCAAACTGGAAGCAGAAATAGCTGAAGTGTTAAGCAAAAGAGGAGGAGATGGGTAAAGGCAAGGGAGGAGTAAGAAGGTGCAAAGAGTAAAGACAGAGATGAGAGAGAAGGAAAGGATGTGTCTGTAAACTGAACAGTGAAAGGGGTCCTGTGGATAGTTAATTCAGAGACATTGGGATTAGCCAATGCTGAGAGATTTAAAGGAGAAGAACAGGAAGGGTTGGGAAAATAAGATTCAATATAAGTACTGTCCTAATATTACAAACCATGCCCCATGAGTAAAAAGCAAATAAAAGCAGAGTCACAGCAACAAGAAGCCCAGCTCCTTAACTCCTGTGGGTAGTGACTTTATGCTTTATATTCCTAGCCTTGTTTCCTGAGAAAACAAGACTTCTCACACATGTCACATTCCTGTCCATTTGGCCCCCAGTAACTTTGGAATTACACAGCTTATTGAAGCCGTGCTTACCAGAAGTGCAAGGCTTCTAAACACCTCAATACCTTTGCAGACAGGGAACCAGCAGGGGAGAGAAATCCCAATATGCTCACCTTGTATTAAACACCAGGGAACCTGTACTAGAAACAGCCTTGCAAACTAGAATCCATTTTCAGCCAGTTCTGAAGTTCCTGGCTCTGAATTACTCATGATTGTAAGCAATTCTTGAATGACCCAAGCCACTAAAGGGAACGTGACTAAGTACCTGAGTTTCTAGGGTTTGTTGGTGGTTTTCGGCCATAGAAGCTCCTTAGCGTGTGGCACAACTTAACATTCTATGTAGTTGGGCACTAACTCCAAATACAACAGTCTGGCTTACTCTGTATTAAAAAAATCCACCTACCGTGGGGAATGAGACCCTGGCCTTGATTCATTGTGTGACCTCAGGCAGAGTTCTGTGTAAATTTTCAGGTACTTTGAAGAGTTGCCAGGCAAGTGACAAAGGATTCTCCCACTCTTCTCTCATTGCATACACACAGACCCAGGCATTTTGGTAGTCAGTTTTGTGCTAACAGCTCTTAACTATAAAAATGCCCTTCTTATGTCTTCACAAGCTGGCTGCCTACAGTTTTGTGGAACCTGCCTCCTTAGACACCCGTCTGACTTGTAGGCACTGCAGAGCTGAATAGCACAGCCTTCAGAACCTCTGCACATCTCGTTTAGACCCCCATCTTGCAAACTGCTCCTGGTGGCAGAGTAGCTACAAGCAGGTGGCTAGAGCACTTGCCTGTGCAAAGAAGACTGCCCGGATGGCACCTCAGCCGCTTTGCACCTCAGTTTCCTCATAGTTAAAAAAACCTCTCAAAATAATGAGATTTCCTTTGTCATGTAATAACTTCCTGGGTAAACAATACTGCAAATATATTGACTGCATGCACAAACAGCCCTTCAAATGTACTTGAAAGCACTGCATTGTTTCCAGCACTTGCCAAACATTCATACAGATTAGCAACACACCAGCACATTTCTACATTTTGCATTGTGGTTATCTGTTAGTTCAAAGCTATCTTTTGTGAAAACTGCAAGACAGACTGAAGTATCAGGCATAACCTTTCCAGCTGGGAGCCTTTTATCCTCTGTACCACTTTCTTTGAGATTCCATCTCTTCTTATTGCAGCTGCCTGTAAACAGCCTGGATGCGATCATATTAATAAAATACTAATCTGCTTTAATTGAAGTATTTTCCAAGTGCACATAGTAAGGCAATAGGAAACATCCTAAAGATAATTTACAAAAGAGCACTGAAGCCAACACAAACCTCAATGTGATGATCATAATTGCTTGGCAAAGTATAAAGGAAAAAAAAAGACCTGTGGGATCTGCAGTTCCCTAGAGGCTCACAACCTTGCTACCCTATGCTCAGACACTACATGAGAGGCAGGACAAACAGACTGGACTGACATTTTCAGTTCAGCTGTGCTTTGGAGAGTATAACTTGAATGTAAACAGCATTGCTCTTGGTTTAACAGGAAACACCACTTCATATTAATGGTGTGTGTGCTCAGATCAATTCTATTGCTGCAGCTTTGGAGGTGTCCCTGGCAACGGAACACATGCAAACATGGGATGGGTAGTGGGAAATAAGATATTAGGCAGGAGAGTCCTCTGAGAACAAGCTGGCAGAGGCAGAACTTGGAGAAGCTGGGGAATGCGATATTTCTCTCTACCCACCACATAGCAATTGACTTCAGTCAGCCAGCCAGAGAGGAATGTACAGGGTGGGGATCAACATAAGCTACTATATCACATGCAAATATTCTGTGCTCACTTGGCACTACCCTTCTCTGAAATTGTTTTACCAAGCGACCCACTTGGTCACAGAAAGTCTGGAATAATTCCTCTGTAAGCAGAGAGCTCTTCCATACAACATGAGTTTCCCAAAGCCACCTCTTCAAAGCCTCTGTGCACTAGTGAACAGCTTCTCCCTCTCTCTCTCCTCGGCTCCAGCTGACAAAGGCCTACAGTTCTGCTTTGAGAACAGAGGGGAAACTCTGTTGGATTGAAAATCCAATTTCATTCCCAGCATAAATTTTTTAATCCACACATTTCTGCTCTCCTGTGCCAGTCACTCACTTTCCACAGCTTCCCTGATCCTAGTGTTGATAGTCCTAAGCCAGAAAGAGCCACTAGTCTCAGGCAAACACAAGACAGTTTGATTATAAATGGATTATAAGTTTTGCATATCAAAAAAGAGCTTTTTCTTGCAAAAATTAAGCAAAACCCAAGGGATTCACCTGAAAGAAAAAATGTTTGAATCTTAGAAGGATACACTTTATCAAGGCTAGCATCCCTTGACATTGCTAGAGGCACTATGAAAGGCCTTTGGTCTCTTTATTTGCCATTCTCACATCTCCAATTGAAGGGTGATAATGGATCTTTAACAAACACCACACTTATACTTTCTCTCTCCAAAATACAAATTATTCAGTTAAAGAAGGAAAAACGAGTGCAAAAAATCCAAACCAGTTTTAAATAACCAGAATGAAAGCCCTATGCCACCTTGCTCCTGATTCTTTGTAGTAATCACTTCACTTGTACCCTGCTCTCCTTAAGTCTTCCAGTCTACAAAAGAGTTGAATTTAATACAGAAAGTATTAGACTTAAATACTTTAAAGTATTAAACACAAACAGGAAGCCTCCCCCTATTTTAAAACCCTAGGTATTTTTTTCCTCACATTTTTCACGTACCTTTACATAAAGCAGAAGCAAACGCACCTCAGGATGTCACTGGGATAGATGCATATTCAGAAAAGACTGACCACTGAGTACTACTCATGCACAGACAAATTTTTTACCCTGATTAATAAACAGCAGCCACTTTTCTGATGGAACATGACCTCTTTAGCAAAATGGGCAGTTTTGCAAGAGATGTCTGATTCAGTAAAAACAGGTTTGCTTTTTAACTGAGAAAAAAAGCCCCAACTTTTTCTTTTTTTTTTTTTTTTGCAAGTTTCAAAATCCAGTTTCAATAGGGAAAAAATGCATTCATGTTTGTCATGACAAAAAAAATTAAAAAATTTATATATATATAGTTTCCCCAACCTACCAGTACACTCTTTCATCTACTTTACGCCCCTCCTTAATATAAGCCTGCCAAGCAAAGCCTTACAGCATGGGCTTTGGGAGCTTTATCCCTGCACCACCATGGGCCTGTGGAATGAGCATTTACCTTCATGGAATGTAGCTGTATGGAGCAGCCTTTCTCCCTTCCCTCCATGTAAAAGGGAGCTGCAAAAGCCACTGCCTGTGCATCATATCCATCAGTCAATGTGTTGAAACTCACTGCGCCTGATCACTAATTAAGGAAGACTTGTTTTCTCCCCTCTCCAAAACCATAAAAGGGGAAGAAAATAGCTAGTGTTAAATTGAGAGTACAGCATTATCATTTTGTATGGTGTATATGTCTTTACTGACATAAAAGTATTCTTTAGGGGATGCTTAAAATTCCTGTATGTAAAATGGTTGAGAAAATTCAGATTAAGCTGTCTTCTGCTCCATTTTCTTTTTAGAACATTTATGTTGAAGCCATTTTAAATTCTTCATCCTGACACATCTAGCCTTTATAAAGAAATCAAGCATTATGAGCGCTCTGGGAAGTTTCTCCCCCTTTCTCAGCCAGTGCAACTGATCCCTGGAGAAACTGTCTTCCAACACCTTGATTTCCAACCCCTTTCATCTCACGTTCTAAGACTGCTTTAGCTCTGTGTTTCAATGACAGCAGCCCAAGCACATCATCTTCTAAAAGCATAAGGACTAAAGGAACTCAGGTCACTGGGAGAGCTGTGAGGATGCGTGTGGTCCTTTGGACAAACCACACAGCTCTAATGACAAAGGATTCACCTTTCTCTCAGATGCTCGTGTTCAGCAGCTGTCTTCAGGTGAAAAATAACCTCTCACTGACAGTTGTTACAAAAATTAATTGCACTTAGAAGTAACTGAAACCTCAATAAAATGGTATTTAGGCAGAAAAAACAGTCATGTAAATCATAACAAGTCAGGGCACGTCTGTATGACACAAGGTAGGGGCAGGCAGAAATACCCAATCTAGCTTTGAATTTCAAACGACTGCACATGCTTCAAACCAGGCAGGTCTTCTGCTCCCTGTATCGGAAAGTGGCCATTTAAAGTAGAGGAATTACAAAGAGAGGAATATTAATATTTTAAAAACTCTGGGAAAGCAAAGCAGTGGCAATTAGAGACTGGAAGCTTTCCACCCCAGAATATCTCCAGCTCAGTGACTGCGATCTTTACAACCTATACAAAATCAAAGCATTTTGTTTGGAATGATGACAAAACAAAATCTTTTTTAAAATTTTCAGCACGAAAAATCCTCAAGAAATTAGTTCCGCATTGATCTGGCCTGAAATGTCTGGTTTTGTGCCAGTCCCGCTAAATCGTTACTCCTACTGCCTCAAGTGGGACTGTACCAAGAAAATCACAGACGTGGTTCTAGCCTAGTCAAAATGGGATTGCTTTTGTTCTCTTGTATGCTGGCATGCTTCAGACTGCCACAAATAAGGAGCAGATGGAAATGTAGATTGCACTGGGTAAAACTCAAAATAGATTTTTGGCTATCCAAGACACAATAGTCTCTGGAGACTCAATTACATAAAAGAAATTGTAAGGTTCCAGTCGAATTCTAAAAATACACCATCTTTACTGACAAGCAAATATATTATTGGTTTATATTTAGCTCATGTTCACATTCAGAGGGACTGCTGCTCTATTTTATGTGACAACAGGGAAACTATTGCCTTTGACCATGCACTGCGATAGACATGTCATAAAACCAACTTGACAGAGATTTTATTGACAGCTAGAGATGAATCTCATGCACATACACAAGTTCATTATTCGGGATAAAAAAAAAAGATCATGTACTAAGCCAGATACTTTGTTAACTACCTTATATGTACTACTTGCCAAGTAAATAAATGACCCAGTGAGTCAGATCTATTACTTGCTGACTCAGATGTATTATCTACTGAATCAGAAACATCACCTCTTCAAACAGAAATATAGTTTCTTAAACCAGACGCAATATATTGCCTTATATGTCATATAACATGATGAGCTATACTAGATCTATGCCAGCTGAAGACAACATCCCAGTACACAAAGGCTGCACTATAAGCGAGTAACTGAAAGAAGAAAGGTGATGCTTTAATAAATAAGCAAAGATCAAATAAAATTCAGAAGGAAGTAATCCACTGAACATGTAGTGACACCCAACACTGTGGACACAAGAGCTATGAGCACCTTGACAAATTACACAAAGAGCTTCAAGAATGATTTATGGTCTGGAAAAAGAATCTGCTTTATTAATGAGATACCAAGAAACCTAATCTATTTTACTCATCCAAAAGAAAGCTAAGAGTCTAAAACTTATGTAATAGGGGAGATTTCAGAGTGCAAATGGAACTCTGACAAGGACATAAAGATACGCAGTGGTTGAAACTTAGAAATACAAACTTTTAACACTCTAATTAACCATCAGAACCCTGCTACTTAAGGATATGGTTATTCTTCACCATCTGAAGTCTTGAAAAGTTAAAAACTACAGAAGTTTAAAACTGTGAAGTTTAAAAATTATCTTCTAAATTAACCTTAAGTTATGTGTGAGAGGTAAGAATGCTGTGGTCTGTAGTAGGGAGAACGCTAGATGATGTGTTCTGGTTTTATAGTCTACATCTCTACAGATGTCACACAAGTACATAATTGTTAAATTTTTATAAAGTGAATCTTCCTGTGCCTACATTAACACATACAGGAACCAAGAACATAGAACATTCCATCAGCTCTATATTGACATACTGAACCTTACAGCAAACAGCATGAAGTGGGTAGTAAACCTGTCATCTATTTATTGGAAGACTATTCTGAAAATAGATGCAGCCTTCTGCTAGGATTGAGGAACAAGTCAATGAAGCTCATCTCTCAAATACTTGAGAAGGCTTGGATTTGACATAAATCCATCCCATTCTCTAAGGATGCAGCACAGATATGTGACTGAATTTTTGAGAACTGAGAACTATACTCTAATCCTCATCTTATCACTGATTTCCTACACAATTGGCCTAAATTTCATTATCTCATTTTACTTTGTTTCCTGATCTCTAAAACAGGACTAGTGGTACCTCAAATGCCTAGCAAAGTACATTGGTACCTGTAACCCAAATGCACTATGTTAGTATTAAACAGGGAGTCCTCGTCTCCGGTAGAAGGAAAAGCCTTACAATGAAAGCTGTTGTGTTGACTAACACAGCCAAGGCACGTGGGTACCATTAGCTCTAAACTGGATAATGAAAGGTGGAGGCAGGAGCCTCACAACAAGATCCCTGAATGAGCCACCCTGGATTTAAATAGCTCTGCTTTTCAGGACTAAAAAGCCTAATCAAAGCATGTTGTTACTTACTCAACCTGCACAAGGCACTGGCAGCAGGGAAGAGATGGCCTGTTCCCAAATGCATATGGCTGTTTTGTAATCCAGCCTAAGCATAACATCCGTCATTCTGCAGCATTTTAAAAGCTAGTAGTGCTGTTATTGCATATAGCACAGCAAAGCCAGTAATCAGACATGCATGCAAAATGTACTAAACACAAGGAACTGATACACAATGTAAAAAAAAAGACAAAACCATGTCCTAGTCCAAATCCCACAATCTACAACCTGAAAAATATTTAAGAGTGGAGGGATACTGTACAACTAGTGCAAAGAGCTGCCTTCCTGGTACCCCTCTAGCTGTGACTAATAGAGGAGGGCACAGCTGTAGAACAGAGCTCTTAGCAGTACACCAAGGAGACAGAATCCTATGCTTTCGGTCTGGAGTTTCAGAACTAGTGATCTGAACTTGGTGTGTTTTTTCAGGGCCACATTAAGCTGATTCACACTGAAACTCAGCTCCAGCATCCTTCCTCTGGATACGCACAGCACCTGTGCAGCAGCGTAGGCACAAAGGACCATGCTAACTATCCACTGGGAAAAAATACAGATCTGGTAAGGTGCACATGGAAGGTAAGGTAAGGTCACAGATGCTGCTGGATAGAGCTTCCCCAGTGAGCTCTGTGTGCAGCTTAGGGACACTACACGGGCCTGAAAATGGAGAGTTAAGTGGGTGTCCCATGCCATTCCAGCAGTCTGCAAGGCCACCAGCACAGGCCTGGCAGGTTAAGGAACTACAAATAACCACCAAAAGTCCATCGGATCAATCTGGGCTGTCACAGTGGCTTTCTGCTGGAGAGAAGGACTTGCCTGTTGCTCAGCACCAGCACCTCACTACTAGCTCCCCCCCAGCAAAACGTCAATAATTTGTGTGGGTTTTCTTGCTTGGAAAAACAAACAACTCCTGAGTTCTCATAAGAACAAATGCCACAAAGGATAATAAACCTCAGAAGTGGTTACAAAACCGACGACCTCATAATGATTTCTTTGCAGTCATAACTGATTATATCCACACAACAGAATCCCAAGACATCGCTAATGATAGTAGACTCTGTCAGTATGTGAGATGCTATGAGACTTTGTGAATTAAACTCCATTATTGTCCTAAATTATAGATAAATTTCTCCCTTTCCTTGGTGATACGCAACGTATTTTTTCTTCAGGGCAGTTAGATGATGTCAGCACAAATTACTGCTTTCCACACAGTGCAGATGACAGAACCGGAGGCATTAAAGAAGCTTACAAAAACCAAATCTGAAGAGACAGAAGGAACTGCTTCCTTTGACT
Organism: Burhinus oedicnemus; assembly: GCA_008921705.1. Lineage (NCBI taxonomy): Eukaryota > Metazoa > Chordata > Aves > Charadriiformes > Burhinidae > Burhinus > Burhinus oedicnemus. Next base: position 937,849 of record VFFE01008751.1, read on the forward strand.
TGGAAATAACAAATTTTGCTGTGGCATGCTGGGTAAGGCAAAGAAAAAAAAAAATTAATTTGGGACATTGATGGAGCTTCAGAAGCTTCCCATACTTAAAAATTAAAATTCAAGTTTGGATTCTTGCTCTAAATTACAAAAAACCCAACAGGATTGCCTTTCTTTAGATGCTCATATCCCTCTATTAAATATATACTGATGTGTAATACTGAGATAATAAGTTATTGTCTAACAAACTAGGGAGGTCTATTTTCAGCTTGGAAAAAAACGAATACACGGTGTCATTTAAAGCGTTTTTCTAAATGGTTTCCTAACTCTTTGGTTTTTTCCCGGTAGACTAAAGTTGAAGGAAGGGCAGAGGAAATACCAGTGGTTATATGTTTGAGAAAGGTTCACAAGTTCTATACAAGGCAAGGTTTGCAGGAGGCAGTAGTATCTTTTACTAGATCAAGTGATATAATCAGAACAAAAAACCCAGGTTGTCAGGCATATGGCTCTATAAATTTTTGTGTTACTTGATATACAAATACTTAACTCATAAATCCAAGAACAGGGAATTACTTCATTATCCTGCATAATTTTCCTTTAGTAGCATTTTATTATTGCACTGTGTGCACCAGAAGTCAAGCTCTTGGTTGCCATCTGCTGTTTCTTTGTTTACATTTCACCATTTTTGTTAGCAAGGCCAAGACATGACAAGGAGTCTTAAAGAATTGTTAAGAACAGGGGCAAATGCTGCTTTCACACACAACCTGCCAGAAACAGGTGACCAAAAAAATTCTGGAAGGCTTTCTTAGTGAAATGCTGCCCAGCTATTCATATGAAGAGTATGTGATGCTCTCTCAAACCCAAACGCAGAGCAGGAGTAGGAAGTCTATGTTTAGTAGTAGCAGATCCACCAGATTTGCTATGGATCATTTTGTGACTACGGCATTGGTATGAAAGCCTTTCTAAGTCTGTTCTTTTTGTTGCCAGTTCTGTGCTCGACACTGTGGTGACTGGCAGCACTCCCTGCTGTGACTCACTCCTCTCCTGTACTTTGATGTGGGCACGATAAGAAAAAGATACTTCAGCCCTGGCACCATTACGTTCCCCACCCAAGACAGGGTTCCGATCTCCCAGCTATCTGCTCAGGTATCAGACCCCAGGCTCCAAGTCTCCCAGTGCCTGCTAGTTCCCAAGCTAAGTGAGTATAACAGCCCCAGATTAAAACTATAATGTTTGGGGCCTCTCTCTAGGCAAAAACTAAGGCTGTGCCTGTGTCTCCACCTGTGAGTCCTTTTCCTCCAGTGTTTCCAGTTCCATTCCTCTCTGCACTGCAGCAGAAACAGACCCAACTTGTACCCAAACACCTTTTAAGTGACGTTGAGGGAAGTCACTCATATTGAAGATTTTATGCTTATTGAACTCCCGTATTTACAGAACCACATGCCCTGTACATCTGTCCTGGACACATTTCTTTACATTTGACATGTTTAATTTTTAAAGAGTTTAGCTAGATCAAATACACCCATCTTATATGTTAAATACTTTCCAAGCAAGAGCTAGTTTTGTCAGGGCCTCTGACATTAAAATCACAGTAAGCATTCAGCTCCGTTCCACCAAAAATAGGACCAAAGAGCTTCTAGTTTGAATTTCCATGTTTCTGCAGACAACTGTTCTGGGGTTGCCCATTTGATTCTTCTCAGAACCAGCCCACTGTCTGCACTTTCACAGTTTCAGCATCTGCCAGGACGCAGAAAGAGCAGCGGTTTCTGCTCTCTTATGTAAGTCTATGTAGATTTCATATTTGTTCTCACTACTCTGTGTAACCACCAGAAGGTTACAGGAACCCAAAGAACTCCGCACAGGAGGGTCTTATGGGAGAACCATAAGACTGAGCTTCCTGTTGGACTAACACTGACTCCAAGCAGGGATCCAGCTCTCACTGACAGCAGCCGTAACAAAGTCCACCTCCAGTAAAACTCTGTTAAAACTGAAACTGGATTTTATTTTCCATTAATTTCCTTCAAAGCAATTAAAATGAAAAGGAATCTCACTAACAACCTCCTGTGCTGCACTGAGTCTGGGTACTTTAAAATTGCAGAAGCCTGAAAACTAGAAGTTGGAAGTCCAGTCAGTCCCCGACTCCTTAACAGGCTCTGCCAACCCTTAATGTGATTTAAACAACCCTTGCTTTGAGGTAGTGATGATGCAGGTTATTGCTTAAGATGTATTCATCACTCTAGCCACATCTGGACCTTTGTCTTTAAGGATAAGAAAAAGAAAGGGATTACGAAGTTAAAAGGACATTAATGATTATTAGTCCTGATGAAGCAGTACTGCCAGGTTAGCTTCATGACAGACAAACCCAGTATCGATTCCATTTGCTTGTTAAAGAACAAGCAAAAGCCTCTTTGGTAGTAGAAGTGTAAATGTGCAAGACACAGTAATACAGGGCTTCCTTGTGTTTTCATGATTCTTTTTCATCCCTTGCCATCCAAGCCCTTTACAAACATTAGTTAATTCTTTGCAAATCCTTATCTTTGCTTTATACCTGGGGAAACTGGAGCACTGGGAGCAAGGGATGGTACTTACCTAAATGCAGCCCTGGAGACTCATGGTAGAGCTGAGAACAAAGCCCATGTCTTTTGGCTCTCAGTCTTGTATCCTAAAGCCCTCTTTTTTTCCTGTGCTTTTCAAATTTGCTCATTTTGAAACGCAGCAGTTCCAAATAAAAAGGCCAATCTCAAACAGTACAATTGTCATTCAGTCTTCTCCTACTCCTCCATTTCAAAGGATGTACAGATACAGATGTTCTGATTGCCTCCATCACAAGTGTGAGAGAGAAACCTTTGGAGTCTGCCACAAACAGTTGTAGGTTTGTTTTTTTTCCGGTGCACAAGTGATCTCAATAACAGAAGAAGAACCCACACATGGCAATGCCCCATCCTAAAAGCCTCAATGTACAAAACAGCCATTACTATCCTGACATGGGCCCAACACAGTGAAAGCAAGGAAGGAGGTAGCAGTGTGCAGGTCTGCCTCAGTGAAGAACAGTGATAGTTAGAAATCAAGTAAAACTCTTCTGGGTTTTCCAGATGATCAGGTATGCACCAGGAACTTAGCTATTGCTATTAGCATTGTGCAGTATATAGAGGCATCTTGAGAAGAAAAATCATTTTACTGCCAAAAATACAGTGGTCCTTCTAATACAACTCTGCCTGGTACAAAATTTGCCAACCTCATAGATAAACTTCACATCACACTACAGTCTGAGCAAGACCTGCAGGTCTGGCCCTGCAACATTAAATTCCATGCACAGCTTGAAAACTTCATGTGTAATTTATTCATAGTATCTACTTTTAGTAGATGGTAGAGCTTTTCTCAATAGCTTACCAATTACTGCAGAAAAAACAACAGTAGTAAACGGTATTAAAATTTCAATCTGCATAGTTGAATGTGTATTTGCCTTAGCACAGGCTGCTTACTCTTTACTGTCTTTACTCTTGGGATAGTTATGTTTTATTTCACACAAATATTATATGCTTTATAATTTTCAGCACCCATAGTAAGCAGTTGTTTGCTGTAGGATTTTACTATAGGACATACCAGATGTTTCAGTGGAAAGGTATAAATACTGAAAAAGCTGGAAATAAGTCCTTACTAACTGACCCTTAGGTTCAGTTTGATAAAGCAGAATAAAATTATTAGGATTAAAAGGGACAATTCTACTGAACCTAGAAAACATATCGTGAATACTAAAAACTTATGACTGGACCTTTACCAAGGGATATCACACCGCCAAAATTGGAAACTGGGCAACAATTACAGTGATTTGGCAGGCAAGGAAGCAGTTTCTTAGTCAGAATAATGTAGCAAGGCAGATAAACATAAGAAATAGAGCTTCCTACTCCTGGAATTTACATTTAGAGTTTTTACTTCAAAGAGTAAGAGCACACAAAAATGCTTACACTGCATATAGAAACACACTAGTACTGGCAAAGATGTGTTCTTAAACATGCATGTATTTAGCCCTTTTTATTCATTTCATACAAAATGCAGGCATTGCAAGAACGGCTACAGCTACATTTACAATGTTTTCAAAGAATGTATGACTGTTTGCCAGTCATATATTGGGCAGTCAACAGATTACCCTGCAGAAAATCTCAAAGCATGTAAGAGGAAGGGAGAGACACTGATAAAAATAAAAGCATCAGCTCCAAAATAGCACAACCACCCTCAGCTGCTGCTTCTGCAGTGCTTTGGAGAACTCTCTGGACTTGTTACACTTGAGCACTTTGGAGCTTAAAGATGTTGACGATAACCATTGAGTGTTAGAGGCTATAATATTACTGCCTTAAATACGCTACAAACATAACCCACCTGCTAGCTCACAAAGCATATGGTGACAACTTTCAAAAATTAACCAGAAAAGGAAAGGACTGTTTTTCCAGGAGTGATTCTGTCAGACATATCCCAGAGCAGAAATGTGGCTTTTCATTCATCCATAATCATTCATATTTTGACCATGAAAGCTGGAATTGCATCCATTGCCAAGTCATTTGTATGCATCGTTTGTGTTATTAACAAGTCACAGTGTTATTAGTGGCAAATCTCTGGAACATTTTGTGGGTGTGGAGCAGATTCTAATCTGATGACATACCAGGCACGAACACGCAGTATCATTGTTTGAAACCTTGACGGAGTGTTATTTACCTGATAATTTGGTAGCATCCACAGCGCTGTTTCCCACTGTCATTTGCGAAAGCATGATGGTATTACACCTTGCCTGAAGATAGCTTATTACAAATACCCGTACATATTGGTTAGAACCCATTTGGCAAGGCAAATGTAATTACAAAGGTGCTGTAGGAAACAGACTTTATGACATGATTTCACATATAGACATGGTCCATCACTGTAGAGTAAGCCTCTGGATGAAAACCAGTTCTCCAGAATAAAGCATCTACCAAACCAAAAAACCTTACTTAAATTACAAAGCTTTAGATTACAACCGACCAAGTTTTCCATATATCCTTGCCCTTCCCACTGATTTCTACCAACAGTTGCTTTGTGTGAGGACCTAGCTAGGTTCATCCATCTGACAGTTATTTGAACTATAGTGCCACAGTTTTGTTTTGCCTTGCAGACTTTAAACTGGGACACACTACAGCACTGTTAAATGAAGCTGCAGCAGTACAACTGAACCCAAAAACATTAGCACTGGAACAGCTGAGGTACCAGTCTGGTGCGATTTTGGTATCACACATCTCTAATGGGACTACAAATGCATTTGTAAGGAAAAAAAATTCCAGAAATGCAGAATGTTAGCTCCAGCACAGCTGTTCTGATGAGCTCATTTGGACAGTGGTGAGCAGGGAAAACTGATTTTACCTGCAGGAGGCCATGTTGGATATTTGCAGAAGTTACTTGTGAGAAGTTCCATTTTTCCACTGATCAGAGAGCAAAGTATGCCTTGCTGCTAAGATGAGCCAGGCAGGACCTTGGCAAATCCCATTAAAGTTCACTGAGGTGTAAGGTGCTAGAAAAACAAAATTTGCCATTAGTTGACATTTTCTGTAGCAATTTTCAGCCAGAAAGTGACAGCTGTTCTGCTAGTAAGTCAGTAAGTCAGTCCTATGTGTTGTGTAAGGCCAGTATTTAACAAGCTGATCTGAAGTCCCTTATTGATTCAGTTTAGCCATGAGCTGAGCCCTGAACTTCATTTCAGTGTCACAACTACTGGAATTGAGGATTTCCATCTGGAAGCATTTATTTTTGCAGCAACCTCCCTGTACCTGTCTCCTTAATGAGGCCAGCTGCACCCCAGGCTGCTTCCACTTTGGAAGCTCCAGAATTTCTGACTGGTTCTTTCATAATGCGAGTGGCAGCTTGAAATCACCATGATAAATCCACAGAGGGGGACTGCCAGTTTTCCTGGGCACTTGGACATCTTGCATACCTCATGCACCTAGGAGATTCAACACCCTAAGGCATGCAAAGCATTACCGGAACAAACCTCCAGCCAGTTCAGCGGATGGCTCCCTGCCATGCTATTCCTGTGTTTGTACAGTGCATTAATATGCAAATCCAGAGTATCACATATGCTAACGTCTACTAAAAAGACTTTCCATTTCAGGATCTCAACTTAATGAACAAATGGAATCCTGCAGCATCACTGTAGGGGAAAACGATTGCATAGAACAAGTGATCAAGGGCTTCAGTGATCTGTCAGAATGATGAACACAAGTGAATAGCAAAGGAAGGAATATGGCCAGAGAGGAGAAAACCAGCTGTGGTAATTCTCCTAGTCCACCTCAGCTTCAGCAGCGAAAATAGTGCAATCAGTGAATGACCTGTGACCCTTTGGCTCTGTGACGGCCCACTGCTTTGGTGAAGCAATCCCAATCTGTTTTATTATACTTTGAGCTGCTAGTCAACTCTCAAGCATCAAGCAGTGTAGATGGTACAAGTGCAGTGACTTCAGGGTCCATACATCTGTTACTCCTCTGCTGCAAAAGCACCAGGCTGGGCTGGCAGATGGAAGATTTGTCTTTGAGGAGAAATAGGTCAGAGATCAGAAAGTAAAAACAGAGAAACAGATGCAGTTTTTCTTCCCCAGCAGACTAGTACTTTGCTCAAACACAACCCTTAGCAACCGAAGGCACAGCTCCTTGACAGCAATTCCCCATACCTTATGAAAGACAACATTGCCCAGCAGGCTCAAGAGTGTAGCAAGGTCTCTGACCATACAAGCCTCTGACAAGGCACAAGCCAAGCACACTGTAGTGAGAAGCAAGAAGTGGAGAGCTCAGCAGAAACACTTTGCTTGGGACACACCTCCCAGGGTTTGTGACTATTACAATAGGGTAATTTTCTGTCGGATGGCTCCGTTTCTACGTGCTGTTAATTAAATGCTGGAGGAAAGCAGAGAAATAATGTTATATTTTCATGCAGTTAGTCTGTTCACATGTACTCACCAGGATTGCACTGGCTTTTTTCATCCAAGTAGATATCCCTACAATGACTGATCTCCTGTTTGTCTCACTGAAACCATTCTCCTTCTCCTCAGTTCCCACACTATTTTGAGGTAAGAATTCTAACTCCCATTTACAATGATAGAATAGTTTGGGTTAGAAGGAACCTTTAAAGCACCAAAACCAGCACATTTATGTTGACATGGCTAACAATAAGGCAACAGTGTACTGTAAAAACTTTTTGAGTACACAGAAATCATCAACCATCAATTCCTACATAGTCCACAGAACTTTTTATCATCTGAGATGTTTGCATAGCATTAAGATGCAATAAATCCACCTCTAAACCAAGTGATCACATGTATATGTATAGAAGTTTAGTAGTTATAAGAGATCAAAGTTTTATATTTTTTAAAGTTAAAAACACTATAAAACCTGAGAGATTATAACTGAGGGTGTTATATTAAAGGTATATTAAAGGAAAGTTTGACATTGCAGGTGAAGAAAGGGGAGAATGTACAAGCCATCCTTCTCATGGTAGAAGGCTGTGAGCTTTTTAAAGAACTACTGGGAATCCTCAGGGGAGGATATGGTATAGTTGACACACCTTGAATTTTCAGAGTAAGGGAAGGCAACAGCACAAGCCACTTCATCAAAGCTGACTTGTAAAAGCTTGTTTTATCCAAGTAGAAGTCCATGCAGTGAGTGCTTTTCCATTTGTCTCACTGAATCCATCCTCCTACCCTAAAGAAAGGAGTAAAAAATAATACACAGACTGTTTAGAGGAGTTACATAGATCATAGATAGTACAATTACCAAAAATTTGAGTAGAGTTTCTTTACGTATTGGGTTATCTCTGATGGCAGCTCCTTTAAAGACAATGAAGTTATAACATACTGGCCTATTAAGTGAAAAAAGAAGGTGGCTAAAACATTTAGGGAGAAGGCAGTGAGTTGTTTAACACTACACTGACAACTTGCCTAAAAACAGCATCAGGTGACCTTCTCCAAATAACCCCAGCCAGGTAGCAACTGTGCTAGATGCAGAAGTCTGGTATATTATGCTGGCAAATCAGGAATGCCTCCATCCCAGCCAATGCTGTGAGACTGCTGGGAGATGAGACAAGAGCGGAACTGCGTCCTGTGGCCAGCTGAAGCAGAGAGGAACCTCAATAGGCAAATATAACAGTATTTAGAAGATTAGCACCGTTTTTTCTGTCCAGGGACTTCAGCCTGTCCTACAGTGCTTGCAAAGGGCATGTAAGATCTTCTTTCCCCTTCCTTCTACACAAATCTTCCCATGGCAAGTCCCACAACACATAATACCCTACAGTCTGCTGAACCCTTCAGCAGTAAAATATCACTTCCATAGAATTTCTCTAATGCCCCTCTGGAGTGTCTTTATAGCTATTGCTATTTCTCAACAGGCTGCTTTAGCTTGCTGTCAAAAATCTTGTCAAATGCTAATGACAACAAACTCTCTGTTCCTCTCCTGCTGTTCCCAAAAAGCCTTTTGGAGTTCTAGTTTGGAGAGATGACACATGTGGGCCTTGGAGTGGAAAAGAGCTGGCAGTAGGCAATCAACTTTTTCTCTTGACACAGAAAATGACCCTCTGCTAGGCCTATAATTTATTGACATGTCTTTCACTAACAAGTCTTATAGCACAGTTATATCCAGCTCTTCCCACACAGCTATTCCTACCCATTGAACTTATTAACCAGAAAGCCTTCTAAATGTTATCTAGTAGGGAGCATTAAGCAGTTGTGTTTTGCAGATCATGTTCCTTAGCTTGCTCTTTCATTTCCTCTTATTCAACATTATCACATTATGTTCCCTCTTCTTATGTGCTTTTCCTCTTCACAAATCTCTTTAAACAGCTGCAAAGGGGGAGGGACCACTACGCTCACAAAAACTCCACTTTGCAGAATGCTTCTGCCAGGTCCTACTGTCTGTCTCTTTCCAGGCATTTAATACCTCCAAGATTCAGGTTTGCTTTTAGATCTCTTCCTTGTGCATCCCTGACAACAGAGCCTATTGCCAGCTGTCTTAACTGAAGAACAGTAATCCACCTCTTCTTGTTATTGCCATGAGGAATACATACACCCTCTTTCTCTTTGTAGTGGGCTCCTTTTATTTTAAAGGTAAGTGATCTTTTCTTTCAGATACAGTTTGCAGAACAGCGATAGCTTTCAGGGCTAGGAGGTAGGATTGTGATATAAGCTCTCAGACGATTTGTAACTATCACCTCAGTAGGCTGCAGACTTTAAGAGGATGCATGAAATGGATTATTTTAGTGTTGTTTCTGGCTTGTTTGGTATCAGCAAATCCACTATGATGGATATGGACAGACAGTAAGTTGGACATAAAATGACAGAACAGTAGGAGATGACAATGATAATCACTAAATGATATCCCTTTAAATGCTCCCAGGATCATCTGTGATGGGGAAAGCAGGTATTGTGCTGAGAGTGAAAAAATAAAAATGAATCATGATATGAACCATAAATAAGACAGATATCATCCCTCTACAATTATTGGCTCAAGTTCCTATATTTTGCAAAGTTCATACTTCCTAATTATTTGATTAGTATGTAAATAGTTTAAATTAAGTTGAAATAAGTAAATTATATGCTAAAAAAAAGGCAAACCTACATTAAGAACATTTTCTTTAGTCCACCAGGATTTCTTGCATATGTTTTAGCCAACACACGCAGCCCGACAGCAGCATGAAACAGTGCATTTACCATGGGAGCTTCTTCCCACGGAGAGATTCCACTGAAGTGTTCAGAGTGAAACTGGCTGAAATTGAACCGAGACAAAAATCACATCTTTCCCATGATTACCTATTCATCCCACAGTTGTTTTGTTCCTTCAGTCACTGAAAGACAACTTTAGAAAACATCTGCTTTGTAACAAATGAAGAGTGAGGGCCTACTCTAGATTCTTACATTACACACTTTTAAACCCATGAGTATCTCCTTTTTATTTGTGTAGAAATTAAAATAGTCTTTAAAATACAGTAAATTCACCACTACTTCCATTGGAACAATAAGTGTTCCAAATTAGCGTGCATTGTTCTAAGAGGTTAAAGAAATCTTTTTACTCAAGAGTATGCTGAGAAGTAACAACATCATAATTTCAGAGAAGATAATGGGATTGTCTTATTTCTTATTTCTGCTTCTCGCTTGCTCTTTACTAATTACAGATGGGAATCTGGTATGTCACCATTGTCCACATAAGTTATTTGTGAGAGAAGAAAGAACAAAAATGAGAACATGCTACAGTTTATTATTTCCAAACAAATGCTATTTCAACATTCATTAAAACAAGTGAAGTCAAGCAAACAAAGGAAATGTGCCTTATGTTAAATTTTGCAATTTAGACAGTGATAACAGTACACTTGCCTGTATTTGTCAGCATTGCTCCTTATTCTGTTCTGTGGAAATCACTCCAACATATTTGTCATTACATTGAAAATAAACAACATAACACAGGATGACTAGTTATTTCGTTTTATGTATTTAAATTAAACCATGTAAAAGGGAAAGTTTGCATAGCAGAGTGAATGAAGTCTGTGGTTTTATTTCTTCTGCTGTGAAACTGGAAGCATCCTGATGTAATTTTTTTTTTTTAATGTTCATACTCCCACAGAGAAAACAAACTTACTGCAGTATGTGTACTGCAAGTTATGTGGCTCCTTATCATGGAGCAGATGTGTGGCATGTTCAGTGAAGCTAAAACAATTTCCCTAGCTCAGGATCCACCCCAATGTGTTTTCTTTATTACTGCTTTTAATACACAAAAACACTCAACCCCCAAATTAGGACTGCTTCATCATTCTTGTTGAAATCATTTGTCTAAAAGGATCAGTCTACCCTCTGCAACATTTCTGGTGATTACTGTTATTTGGAAAAAAACAGTTTGCGAGGGAAACTGTGCACTTCCACTTCTTCCAATTCTGAGAGGAAAAAGAGGAGTTTCAAATGCATGGCTACTGACATCATGAAAAGCATATAAAAATGAACTTGAATGCCTGGTAATTTTGTTCTCCTTAGATGCCATCCGGTTAACATGTAGATTGGTAATGGAAAATAGATTATAAAAATTTTACAGGAATCACTCATTTTTACACGTTATTTACAGAGAGATTGGCTTTAGCAACCTTTAAGGGTAGTGCACTGCTGACATCTAGTGGTATTTGATACAGGCATCTGAGTGAGATGAGAGAGTCGCTCCTTTGGTCTTTATTTCTGATGATTATTTAAAGGTTGGGACGGGATGGCAATTTTATAAAGAATTATGCATTACAGAAACCCCTTCCCTAAGAACAGATAATAACTTCTTAAAGGGATTTATTATTTAACAAATCATTTTTTATAATTAAGTCATGGCCTGTCATTCATCTGCACAAAGTCTATTGACAGTCAGTACTCCAAAATCTGAGCTGTTCTCATCAGACATGCAGACCCCACGGTATGTTTTGATTTGCAGACCAGACGACTATGATTGCTAAAACCAGGTTTCAGAGAATAGGATTATCACAAATTCAGAATTAGCTTTCTGCAAACATCCTGCAGTTCCTACTTCTTACGCACTGTTTAGCAAATACTCCATGTGCTAGAATATTTACAGAAAAAGATGGCAACTCAGTGAAAACATATCTAACAATTCAAGCAAGAATTCACTGTCATTGCTAGCAGCATTCAGTGACCACTGTATGAAACAAACCAAATGACAATTTATTCATATTTTAATTACGGCCATCTGTTTATGTCATTTACATATGCAACAGTGGGAATGTTTGTTAAAAAAACAAAAACAAAAACAAAAAAACCCAAACCAACACACTAAAACAACTTTAACCAAGGTTCTCTCTTTAGCTACCACAATGCTTCTCACGTATCCTTATAAACACAGAACGATTCATTTCTAGAGCGTGGCCCCATTTTCTTCACAGTATCAAATTCAGCTCTATCTTGATTGCAATACACAAGAAAAAAACACAGAATCTGGAGCTTAGCAAGGATCAGCATAGCTCTAGCTTGATAAGCCTCTGATTAGGCAGGCTTACATCAAGAATAAATGTAATATTAAAATATCACATGGTACTAGGGCTTTTATTATGACTTGCAGGGAGGTACAAAGCAAGTGTGAATAAAAAACCAAACCAACCCAACAAACACAGATATATTCATCCAAATTTGTTTTTCCAAATGGCTTGGGAAGTATTTGAGAAGCCTATTCTGAAGAACAATGTTATGGTTAAGTATATGTGACAAAATTTCTGCTACCAATGCCACAGCATATGCTGGTCTTAAAGAATTAAACAAGCCCAGTGTTTAACTCAACCTTTCCCCAGAGCTTGAGTAAAAGCTGTTCTTAGATGTGAAAAATCTGTTCAATGATGTTTCCTTTTATGTCTCTCCACTTTCTTACTGGATCAGAAACAAGCAGTTCTTCGAGTATTTTTTTAATCTGAGTAGAATTCAGAAGTACCAAGTTTCAAGAGAGACTCGTTCCCCCTAGCAACTTACAGCCCAGTTCACATAGAAACTAGGTACATTCTAGAAATGCACACAAACTTTGGCTGTTTATGTGATCTTGCCCTTTTGATGTCTGCCGTTCTCTGGATCTCATGGATATGCTACAACATAAAAAAACAGAACAAATTAATGTACCACAAATTTAAAATACTTGCATGGCCAGTGGCTTTTACTGTGTGGAACTGCTCTGGGGAACAACGAAGCAAGTATGCTATGGGACACTGTCCTCATTTCTGTACTATCTAGGGTTGAGTTAGGTGCCCCTTCCTATGGATGAATCATTCTATCAATTGGATTAGAATCTGTTTTCATTAACACCTGTGTCCATCACTGTCAGCTGTATAACACAACACAGAATTACTCGACATACAGCAGAATCTCTCTGGGTCAATTGTGTTGGCAGGATGTTACCAGGACCTTAGTCATTACTATTATTATGTGGTCAATAGTGGTTCGAAAAGCCCGCTAGAAGGGCTTTAAAATGCAAGAACATGGGAATAGATACAGTTACCTCTGGGGTTGTGCCATAAGTTGTTCTGCTCCATGGAGAATGTTTGATAGTATCCTGCAGATACTATATTTTACAGTCACTGAACTCCAGCTTTGACCATCTAAGATTTAGAGTATTTGTGCTAGTCCATAAATCAGGTTTTGTTTCCACGTAAAATAAGGCTTACACGCTGCCTCAGGTTTTCAAATAAAATCATTCTGAAACAGAAACCTCACTAGCTACTAAAGAGGTCCCAATCGTTAAAAAACCTCTATGACTCCTGCAGCTCATCCCCTGGTTTTCCCTACACAGATCAGAGTCTTTCAATTTGTACATGTGCCTGCAACTCTGTCTCCTACAACACTAAAGAGAGAAGTCACAACCAGACTCCCTGCGTTTGGATCGTTGAAACATTCTTCCTGTTATTAAGAGGGTGGTTTGTTCCCAGTTTCTATTTCTGAATGTACTCCCAAAAGTATCTATCAATTTGAACTTCACATTTTACTCTGAAAAAACCCCAAAGGGTTCTCATTTATCTGCTTTCATGTATGCTCTGTGAAAGACAGACAACCTCAGCAGAACGGATATTGGTGCAAGCACCATATCCTTCTGTTCACACAAACCTACAGTCTTTAGAAAATCAAAAGCCCTCATTATTTCATGAAGACGATTTGATGCACAGAAATTCTGTGATCCCTACATCATGCCACTTGGTCTCCCTTCTATAATCCTGTTACATGATGTTTTACAGGAAGCATCGCAGCAGATGCTGAAGAAAAGCTAATGAACCACCTACTGAGTCCTGACAGGTACAATAAGTTAATTCGACCAGCTGTCAACTCATCCCAGTTGGTATCTATAGAACTGCAGGTTTCCCTAGCACAGCTCATCAGTGTGGTAAGTTCAAATTAGGCCATGCCTTTTAATTCATTACTACCTGCACAGCACTCTAAGTAAAAGTCATATTGGTATTACTATGTCCCTGTTATTTTCTAGTTTACGCAATAATACTTAGTAGGCACGGCCCATACACACGATTTACTGGTTTTATACTTCAGAATGCAGCTACAACAGGGAGATCAATCTATGCCTAAGCAATAAAGGACATTAGCCAGATCTTCATCCAATAGAATTCCATTGATCAAAAAATCAAAATCATTCCACTGATTCCAGTATGGCTACAGTAAGTTACACCAGGTCAGGATCTATCCTGGGCTATGTACACAACGCTAAACCATCTGCTGCTGCTTGCATTGAAGAAATGTGGTTGAATGGCCTGAAAACATGCTATGAAGCCAGCTCAAAATCTCATGGTATATCAGACATCTCAGCAAAGAATACTGGAGTGTTGTAAAGGAAAAGACACATTAGTTCTGGCTGGAATAGCTTAACATGGTTAAAACAATCCTCATGTAAGCAACTCCTCACATTCAATAAAAATTACTTCAGTGGGTCTGAAAGACATTTTCATTCACAAGGTTAGAATGTGTTTAACAGTTCTTCCAAAATACAAATGCACACCTCAGTGCCAAGAGAGGTCTAGCATTAACTGCAGTGGGAACAAGATCTAGCACGTAAACGGGAATAATTTCCTGAATCAGGGCTTTTAGCTCTGCTGCTCTCGCCCTGGATGAAAAAGAGGATACAGATGACTGCTTCCCTGCCAGAATTTGTGTATGGGTCAGTGACTGGACTGCTGCAAACTTTAAGAGACCTACATAATTTATATTCTGAAATTCAAGAGGAAAAGCAAGAGACACTGATGGAACATAAGGGAAATTGTACATAGAGATGAGCTTTCATATACATATGCAGCCTGATTTATACAGGAGATGCTGTCATGTACACCAGATGAGTCTGGGACAAGAGCTCCCTCTCTCCTGGAGAATTCCACCTGGACATAGACATGCCTCCTCACACAGTGCACTGCCACCACTAGCACCGTGTCCTCCCAGATTGCAGATTCTGGGTGTAAAAAATGAGGTGTCTTGCCCCCACAGGCCCCAGCAATCAACAATCTAAACAGAGTAGACGCATGGGCAAGGTTCAAGTATGGTCTCTTTCCCTCTATATCCTCGATCTTCAAGCAGAAAGCAAAGTTAGGCATCTTACAGGCTCTAACAATCTCAAGCATCTTCAGGATTGGAGAATTAACTTCTTTTCCTGCAGAATTCCTCCTGACTCTTTGACCTCCTACCTTGTCCCTTCAGTACACCACCAGCCATGTAGATCTGCTGCAGAGAGACTTCTCTTCAGTTCCATGAAGCTGAGCCTGCCAGCTGAGAGCTTACATGGCAAACCTTACAGAAACCTCAAACAAGTTAATCTAGACCTTCCTGGGGGTCAAATGTGCCTTCTGTTTCAAATCAAATCCACAGGGTGGGGGGTGGGAAGTCAGCCTGGCAGGATGGTGGTAATTGTTCCCAAATAGCCACACTCACTCCAGTCACAACTGTCCTTGTTAAAAGCCACTTGGAGCTCTACACTTGTGGGGTTACTAATTATCATCTGTACGTGCACAAGATTGGCCATCTTACCAGCAGAGAAATGCCTGTCTTGAAACACACTAGACAAAATCATGCTGCACAGTTGGAAATATCCTCAGAAGCCCAGTGAATAAATCTTATTACTGCAATAAAAAGTGAAACATTTTAGAGGACAACTCTTCCCTCTTCTTTTTCCCTGCAGAATGAACGGGAGCAGATCATGACTACAAACGTCTGGCTGAACCAGGTAACCGAACCCACAGAGGCATGCTCTTGCAAACCACAAATGTGACTGCTTTCACTCCACCACAGTGATTGTTTTGTTAGTGCTGGTCTGGATACTCCCATCACTACTATACAATTCTTCTCTTAGGAGTGGATTGATTATCGTTTGGCTTGGAAGCCCTCTGACTATGAAGGAATAAATAAGCTGAGAATACCTGCAAAACACATCTGGTTGCCAGACATTGTGCTTTACAATAAGTAAGTAAAACTTCTGTAGTTTATGCAGACAGTGAACAAAATTTTAACCATATATCAAGAAACAAGCATCAGAACCAATGAAGCAGGTCCGATAAAATTCTAAAACTGAATTTTGTAACTTTTAGCCAGTATCAAGTGTATCTGACTGGGATACTGGCCTCAAAGATAATTTTACTAAAATCGGGACTCTGGTTAAAGAAATTCCAGCAGACCTGGAACACAAGTGCAGTGTGAGCTGTTATAACACCAGAGGATCCGTGACAAGGCTCAGAACTGAGACACAGATCTGTATCAAACTAGACTATATGGAAAGTATGAATTCTAGGTACAAGCACAGCCGTACACGGGTCATGTCTGCAAGTAGAAAAGGCATCTAAAATTCTATCAGACATCTTAATTTCTGTGTTATATTTTTGTCTCCTACTTCTTCTTCCCCTCTCCCCCTTCCACCACAGACTCCAGGACACAAATCTGTTACAAAGTCCACGTGTATCAGAACTCCATGAGTTAATATTCATTTACAAAAACAAATTATGTCCTGTTTTCATAAAGCATTAAAAAAATCAATTCTAAGAATACATAACAAATTTGTCAACATTCGACACAGTTGCTTTAAAGTACTGAGAAAATAAAACACCTTGGTGCTAGACCATAGGTCAGTTCTTTCAAACAAACAGCGAACTGCCAATTTTGTTTTGGGTTTGTTTGTTTTGTCTTTAAGTCTCTAGCAAAGCCTTGAAGTGGATGATATCAAGTGGATGATATCAGAAAAAAAATAAATCAAAACTTATAATATACTTTCATGATACGCTGAAAAACAATGTATTTGTGAACACATGACAGTTTATGAACATATACAGACGGGAAACCTAGGAAGTTTATATATAACTGAGTTAAGTCCCTGGAATCCTACTACTGGAAATCAGATTTGAGAAATACTTAAAACTATTGTATTAGTCACAAAATAATTGAGCCAGTGGATTAGGATGTACTCTCCCTGGTCAAATCTTGTTCTGCTAAATTGTGCCCCCGGCCTTTGCTTCTTTCTTTCTTACTCCCCAAATGCTACCATTTAATGGATTGTAAGAATGGAAAGAAAGTTTCAAAGGGCGTCTTAAATGTACAGGAACAAGCTTTTAGCCTCACCATATTGGATTCTTACATTAGTACAAAGCTTCAAATTAAAATTTTAGATAAAGGACAACCCCCTCTAACTTTCTGCTGCTGAAGAGGCATCAGTCAGTTCAAGAAGGTGCTAAGGAAAACACAACGAGCATCCCATGCCCCACAGCTCTGTCCACATGCAGACCGTGCACAGGACTGCAGAGGGCACTGAGATAGCACCAGCAGCCCAGCCTCTGTCCCACAGCTGAGACAGAGCCAGCCTGCAGAAGAACCTACATATTCTCAGCCCCAGAGTCTACCCAGTACATTGTACAGCGTAACAGTAAATCCAACTCAGGGAGATACAGACATGTGAGAAACAAGATACAATTTCTTTACCAAAAAATAGCAATTTTCTTGGCAATGAACTAATGACCCTTGTATGCTATAGCTACTCACTTCTGCATCTGGTTGTTTCAGGCCTACATGAATTAGTTATAAGGGTCTAAGCTCAGTGCCAGGCATCAGGGTTTGCAACATGAGGCCTTTCCAGAGCCAAATGCAACTGATCTGGAGAACAGCTACACATCTGCCAAGCTTTGGATACTTCTAGCACTTTACTGCTTAGAAAAAAAAAAAAAAATCAACCTTAGCACCGAAATAGCTCTATTTTCCATGACGTCTCATTAACAAACAAGTGATTCATTAGACTTTTTCTTAACAGTTAAGGAACATATTTCCACTCAAATAAAAGGGTGCTACTTAACTGTAGTCAGTTGAACTTCATTCATTTACACTTGCAGTGAGTTTGGTCTTATATTTCTGCAGATAACACAATGTCCTAAGGTCATGTGCATTTCTTCACACAGGTATTTATCAAAAGGCAGCCATGTGGGATATATCTAGTTCAGACTCTTCTTTACAGTCTAACAAAGTGGCTAACCCAGTTTTTAATAAAAGCAATTGATCGACATAGGAACAAACCTTTGAGCTTCCTCATCTGTCAATAAAGACAGTCACTAATAATTGTTCCTTCCTACTGTTACACTTCCCTTTGGTAGCCTGGCTGAGTTTGAAAGGTGTTTCATAGCACACTTGAAAAGATGCAGAAAATATGCACAGAAACACTAAATTTCAATAATATTTATCAGCAATTGACCACTTCACATTTCTACCTCGGGATACTTCATAGGTTAAACAGCCCTAAGTTGTTCTCCCAGAAACATTGGACAGGAGAAGATACTGACTACTGACTGATAATGATATTCTCCCTGAATTAAAGGGCCCATCATAACATAGAAGACTCTCCAGGTCGAAGTTCAGCAGTTGGAGGAGATACAAAGCCAAGATTATTTGTGGGCACTAAGAACACTATGGCTTGTCTGTTCTGTTTTGTAATAAGTAAACATTAACTGGAGTGACACAATAAATTATAAACCATACAATTACATTTCCTCTGCCTACCCCCTCCCTGCATTTCTAACACTGCTCATCTTTATTTCCTCATCTAAGCCATTTAGAAGTACTGCTGTGTGCTCTTAGCAGTGGCTGTGTACCTTCATTTTCATGCTAGATGATTTACTCAGCCTTCAGAGATGTAGTCAGCCTTAATTACTTTAACAAACATTTCCAAAATTCTTTGAGTTCTTTGGATGAAACAGAGGTGTGTCTTTATTATTTAACAATAATTTTATAAAATAATTTTTTTAAGTATTGGGCCAAATATCAATTCTCTGATTGGAAGAAATGCATACATTAATCTCCCTGTCAAGTTACAGCTCCCTACAATACAGATTTCAAAATCAAAGTATTACTAAAATTCAATTCTAGAAACAACTGAGGTCCATAGACCAAGAATGTCAGAGCTCTTCTGTTTTTAACTATGTTTTTCCTCTTAATGTTTTATTATCTTCTCTCCTTTTTCTTTCCTCTTGTTTCATTAGTGCGGATGGCACATATGAAGTTTCGCTATACACAAATGCAATTGTAAAGAACAATGGAAGCATTCGCTGGTTGCCACCAGCCATTTACAAGAGTGCCTGCAAGATTGAAGTTAAGCATTTCCCATTTGACCAACAAAATTGCACATTAAAGTTCCGGTCTTGGACATATGATCATACAGAAATTGATATGGTACTTAAAACTTCCATGGCAAGCATGGACGACTTTACACCAAGTGGAGAGTGGGACATTGTAGCACTCCCAGGAAGAAGGACTGTCAATCCTTTGGACCCCAACTATGTCGATGTGACATATGACTTCATTATTAAAAGGAAACCTCTTTTTTATACCATCAATCTTATCATTCCCTGTGTGCTAATTACATCCTTAGCCATCCTGGTGTTCTACTTGCCTTCAGACTGTGGTGAAAAAATGACTTTATGCATATCTGTGTTGCTTGCCTTGACTGTGTTCTTGCTGCTGATCTCCAAAATTGTCCCTCCAACATCTCTAGATGTTCCACTGATTGGGAAGTATCTCATGTTTACAATGGTACTAGTGACCTTCTCAATAGTTACCAGTGTCTGTGTACTCAATGTCCACCACAGATCTCCAAGTACTCACACAATGCCCCCTTGGGTAAAGCTGGTTTTCCTTGAAAGACTCCCAGCCTACCTGTTCATGAAGCGCCCAGAAAATAATTCTCCACGGCAAAAGCTGTGCAACTGCAAAAAGACAAAAGCAGAGAATCCTTGTATGGACCCAGCTGACTTCTACAAGAACTCCACCTACTTTTTGAATACAGCCTCTGCCAAAAAATATGACACAAAAATGACTGAGACTCTTGACAATGTCAGCAGTCATCGAGATTTTAGGTTAAGATCAAGCACGAAATTTTCTCCTGAAGTCCAAGAAGCAATTGACGGAGTCAGTTTTATAGCACAGCATATGAAAAGTGATGACAACGACCAGAGTGTAAGTGAAAACGAGAAATCATCCCGGTCTTTCCAAACTTCATCTCCTGTCCTCCTCTGTAACATGCTGTTCTTCAGAAAGGCAATTTGAACTCCCTAGCTATTCTAAAGTTTTTAGAGAGATTCTAGCTATAGCTTATAAGAGGAATTAATTTTTGCCATTAAAAGAACTTAATGAATAGCAATTTGGTAAACGCAGATACTCTCCTGGACAGTAACATGGCTATTTCTACAAAGAGAGAATGTTGATTGCCCAGTAAGTCATGAAATACCCTTGAAAAAGCTGTGTTGTCGCATTCAAGTAGTGTTTGGCAGGGTTAAAAAATAATATTCAGTTCCAGTTTAGAAAAAGAATATTTTTCCCCATTGTATTCAATAAGACTGTGACTCAACCCATGGCCAGGCCACGTTAACCAGAAACAACCTACCTGCAGCTCAAGCATTTATTTACCTAACTGGGCATAGAAGGAGGATTCAGTAAAATTGGTAAAATGCCTTTGCAAACACCCTCTCCGGGATAAGATATCTGTCCATATATGGCAAACACAATGGGTAGGATCGAAATCCTAATGCCAGCAGATCTGACACTTCTTTCATTTGAGTTAAATCAGACTCATTATTGACTATGAGAAGTATTTGATCCAGGATGCATTTAAGCAGAACTGCTGCTGCCCTGTTCATTTGCTCTACTCACGTGCTACTAGTTAGCACAGTAAAGCTGATATAAATACACAGTGAATAATGCTTGGAAAAAGTCAGATGGCTCAGAGTTTTCTTTAGACAAACACCCATGGTTAGGAAAAATCATCTTCATGCCTACCAGTGTCCTCTCTCTGACCCAGATCCCAGTCAGACTCTAGGTTCTCTATTCCTGTTGTGCTCTTCCTCCCTCAGCCAAGCAGATTAAATAAAGTCTGGTTTCTGATCTTGCAAAAGTCCCTTGAGGAGCATGCCGCTGCGTAGTTCATGTTTTCTATTAACTGAAATTACTGTCAATATAAATAAAGAAGATCAGCTAGTAACATTAGACATGAGCTTGTAAACACTGAAACTGACTGAACAGAAGCAGACTTCATAGAGCAGAAAAAAGTTTTCTAATAGCTCAGAAGATCTTGCAAGAATGTGTTGCATACTAAAGGATCTACAAAGCTTCCACTTGATATTAAGAAAATTTTCAAGGGTATTTTATACATTAAAAATTAATTGAATGGTTTTCACACAGGGTCCTCTGATATTACATATCACTGTTTTCTAGATTAATAATTTTAGTCTCCGCTTTCTTCCTTCATTATCATGGTCTGATAACAACAGTTCATGTACATTTACTATAGTCTGATTTCAAAAGTGCACAATTCCCATTAGCAGCAGTGGAAATTAAAAATGTGCACTGAAGGAAAATATGTAGTGTTCTAATATAAGACATGAGATAATTGACAAGCATGGTAAAGTCACTGAGGTAAGGATGTCCCATGTGTAACTAGAATCAACATGAGAGGACAAAATAATCATTCCTGAGATGCAAATGAAGGCTGATATATTCCCCCTTTACAATAATAGCCCGATAGTCATTTCAGTTTGAGAACAGAATCTAAGGCTCGTCCATGACTTTCACAGACAACATATGCAAGGCAAAAAGGGATTTTAATAAAAGCAACAGTATTAATATGCATTAAAACCCTTGATTAAGATGACTGCTGATAAGAAAAGAACTCTGAAGCTAACCTTGTTTAACAGCAGTAAACACCATCTATTTTTGTCCACTGAGATTAATAGCATCTGCAAACTAAAATTAAAGAAAAAAAATCCTTAATTGGATTATACTGCAGGTCCTTCCGGACCAGCTTCTGCCAGGCAGCCACACTCAGTACCTAGATACATCAAAGACAGCTAAGAAATATTTATGGTATTTTTCTCCACTACCCAGAATGGTTGTAGAAGAAAAATCCTTTCCCAAACCTAAAGTCAGTTTATTCCCTTGAGATTTGTTTCCTTTTATTTTCATAAACAAAACCTCAGCATTAGCAAGAGGAAGAGCAAAAGAATACAACAAGTTCCTAATATCTTTAATTGGCTTTCTCTTCCAGGTCATTGAAGATTGGAAGTATGTTGCCATGGTAGTGGACAGGCTGTTTCTCTGGATATTCGTCCTTGTTTGTGTCCTGGGGACTGTTGGATTATTTCTGCAGCCACTTTTTCAAAACCACAATGCTGCCATGAACCCTTAGTTGTCATTTAAAATTGTTAATAACTTACATAGATGTTGGATCTCATTCTGCTTTAAGTTCCCCTCTGTTAAATCCACAGAGATGCCAACTGAGTTGCTCTTACATCAGATTCAGAGTAGGGAAATGGAAAGTAGAATCTGACTTACTGTGATAGGGAAAAAAACTCAAACAGAAAACTATTATTTTTTTCCAATGAGTTCAGTACTTCTGGTGATATCTTGGCCCTTTTTTCAATTATTTGAAGTCTGAACATTACAGAGAAAGGTGTTTACTGTACAATATGCCACCCTGGCTCACAAGGATTATTATTTTAAAATTATTTTATATACATTGCCTCAGGAAGGACATTTTCATTCCTTAGAATACTGTAATTTCCCTGTTACAAAGAAGGTATTGCTGTGACATTTATTTCCGTCAAATGCATCAAAACTATTTGTGTCTGATTTATAAAGAGCTTTACAGGTGGAATCACTATTTAGCTGTTTGAGTATGATATTTAAAACTGAACTGAGAAACAGAGACATAATTCTGAGGTAACCACTAACAGGTTTCTCACCTTGCCATCTCTAACAGCTGATTGATCAACAGAGACCAAATTAATATATGATAAACAAACATTTATATACTCTGTTCAATGATGAAATATAAATAAAAGGCAAAGTTTTCCTTTATATAGATTTAGCCCTGAAATGTTCCTGCAACTTTCACAGCTCATACAACTGGGGTTCATATTCACTTTCATGAATCCAAGAGCACAGGAAAGCATCTCAAGACAACTGTGAAAGGCAGCACGAATGAAGAGAAGACACCTGAGAACTAACAGACCTGCATATTTTGCTGGGGAGATTTTAATGTAGATTTAAGTATAATCCTCAACAAATTAACTATGAAAGCACATAACACGAATACAGTCTTAAAGTCTTTGGCAAAGGACAGATCAAGGCCCTACACACCCGCCACAGCACAATCCCACCACACTTTGTTCCAGGTAGCTTGTAATCTGCAAAAAGAGAAGTGGAGTCCCAGGATTTTTCAAGCTAAACCAACCTCAGCTTTTCCTTGGTGTGTCGTCAGGACACACGACAAATTTACCACCATTGATAGGCACAACCAATGACTGGTGAACAAACTGTTAAAATCCACTATTTGCGAAGGAGACCTTAGGCTCACCTGTCCCATGGAAGGATTAGCTGACACCTAAACCTGTGTTCTTCAACAAGGCACCTCCAGCTCTATTTGCCCTCATCAGAGCTAAACTACATCCCTACCTAGATCACCATTCCCAGGCAGCTACAGATAAATACATAGATTTAGACATGCCAGAACAGCTACACCAATACCTTTCCAATCATTCAGAGCAACTCTGGGACCTTTGCTGATTCCTGTGTTCACTCCCTCCCTGCCCCTGCACTGAACTCCCCAGCACTGCTGCCACACACCCCCCCACTCCACACACACATCCCTGAACACTGGAAGGGCTCCCCCGGGAGCCTGAGCACTGCAGCATGGCCTGGTGTGCAGCAGCCTAGCACAGATACAATGAAAAAGTATTAGAAGTGAGGTGGGTGAGGCTACGTGAGCAGCAGCCACAGCATCTCCCCAAGTCGTATGCTAGAAGAAGGAATGGTTATAATACCATCATCCTCGCTTCCATTCCCCTTCCTCTATGCACTGTAGCTGTGTCCATCGCTGAATACAGGGCAAGAAGGTGAAGGATGATTGTAGGACAGCCCTACTAATGCAGGTGTGCCCTGTAACCATAGAAGCTGCCACATCCTCCCCTCCCAGAGGGTGGTAATGCTCTCCCCAAACATTAACCATTCCGGACATTTCCCATGGTGACTGGCAGGCAGTGTAAAGTTTAAATGGGTCAAACCTGCTTTCCCCGCCTCAAATGTCTTCCTCTGCTTCTCAAACCCAGAGAGCAGAGCTATTTCTCTGTAGGGAACTGAAGCAACAGCTGTGAGATGAGATGGGGGACAGGCAGCCCCATGGGAGCAGAGGGGAGCATCACCCATGCAGGGAGATGCTCATTTATGTTAGGTTATATTCCGGGAGCCGACGTGGCACGCATGCACACACTGCCCCAGCTGCTAAGCAGCTTTTTCTGCTTACACAGAAGCCAGAGGGAAGCCAGAGCAGCTGCCAGCACTGCGCAGACAGGTGAAACCCCTATAAATCCCACAATAACCCTGAACGGTGAATCTGAAAGAGGCAGCACAGACCTCAGCACAGACTTAAACGCTCTTGTGAGCTACTACCCACTCCTGCAGGACAGAAGAGAGAGGGACTCGCCTAGCCAAGCAATCAAGGATGCAGCAAGTCAGCCACAGACCCCGCAGTCCACCCAGCTGACACTGGACCTGTGCAGAGCAGAGACCCCTCTCTTTTCACCCAGCAGCAACAGCACTTTTGCCTCTGTCCTGCTCTCACCCTCCTAACAGTCATTACTCCTCTCCCCAGTCCGTTCTTATTATCCTCCTGCTCACTGCCTGAATGCAGCTGAAATGAGGCCTCCAGTACTCCCATCTCACAGCTGGTCTTATCTTTACAAGCAGTAATGACTGATAATGCTTGGCTCCCTAACTGCAGCCTTCAGCTGAATTATCCCCAGCATAGGCAGAAGTTTTAGAAAGGATTTGGCAGCTCAGCTAGCAGCTAACACAGAGCATAGGCAGACAGAGGCCTCAGACTTGACAAACCCAGAAAAAGCTTTCAAAAGGCACATCACTGGCCTCAGGGAGTTCCCTGCAGAACTAGAGCTCCTCATCCAAGAAATGGTGGGCTCTGGTGCTTTCCATACACTGTGGCCACTTTATTCCTTTTTTAATCACGAGTGAAGCAATATACTCTTCCCTAGTTATGTTCTTGAAAACCACCCCTGCATTTTTTTAGTTTCCAGAAATAATTCAATCCATAGCAAATTTCAGAATGGAAAGTTTCACCCAAAGTCCTAAAATTTTGAAAAATCTGACCTCCTAAAACTGTGGTTTCAAAATGGGAAATGCTATTTTTGCCTAACCCTCAGCAGCTCCACCTACATAATACATAGAACTGTTCCCTGTTTAACTTGTCAAAGAATTTTAGGGTTTTCTGATTTGATTTTTTTTTTTTGCAAAAATTCAAAAATAAAATATTTCTGGAGAAAATTAAAATTATGGCATTAAAAATTACATTAAAAATGTCACCTTGCAGGCTAACATGAATATGATAAAGCTCCAGTTCATCAAACAAAATAAACTTCAACATTTCTACTTTTCGGGGTTTTCTACAGTAATGCTTTTCATTAAAAAAAGAAGAAAAGTCATAATTCAAAATGTATTTTTCACTAATACCGTTCTTCAATGGCAGTGTGCAACCAGCCTTTGCTTCCCTACTCGTAAGGAAAAGCTTCTGTTGCCTCCCTCCCCATTCCCTACCATTACAAAACTCTTTAACCCTGATGAATCCTGTCTTCCATCAGAACTCATAGAAGCGCAAACACCACCATGCACGTACCATCTACCTCCAGGTGAGTTCATTTGGGACTGTTTCTGCACCCCTGCAGCCACAGCAAACTAGAAAGACCAGCAGTGCTTGCTTTTTATAGAGGAAGGATCAATACCCCAGACAAAGGTGGGAAGTAATCTTTTCCTCATCACCCAAGTTGATTAAGATTTGATCTTAACAAATCTTAACACAGCAAAACACCACTAAAATTGGCATGTTCATTAAAAAGCAAAGGCTATGTAGTTTGTTACTGCTGATCTTCTTGGGTAGATAGCTTCCCCTACCCATATAAATTCTTCTTCTATGTAGTTCTGCAATGCAGTCATGGTGATGTGTTCTTATCACATCACTCTCCTTAGCCATAAAAATAATCCTGAGCTGATTTCACCAGGAGCTCCAGCATGTGATGTTAGAAACAAGACATCTGTGCATACAAACACGATTGAAAATTTCAGTAACTAGGCAAATTAAGCTAAAATACCCGTATCTCTTGATGCAATCGGTCTTTGCTGCTTCTGCAGATCAGATGTTTCCAAATTATTCAGGGTTAAGCACTGACTTTTGGGGAACATGGATTATGATCTGATCTTTGAAGCTTTAGCTTATTTCTAGTTGAGATCAAAAAGAAACAAACAAAAATCTCAGTTATAATGCTGCTTATACATGGAAACCAAGGTGGCAGAAAGGGAAAATATCTAGTCTCAATGCCCTGGAAAGGCAAAAAAATGTATCCACAAAGGGTTAAGCTTTTCCAGAGAACTCAACCAAGCAGCCGAGTTCTCTGGAAAAAAGAAATAAAATCAAATGGACAGTAAAGCTTATTTCCTCCAAGCTAATAGAATTACAGAAATTATCATAAGAGCATGTGTCTGGGGATAGAGTGAATGATGTCCTGAGAGACAGGGCAAACAGGATAAACAAGCTCTGTGTCAAGAGCAGCTGAGCTGAACCCAGTCTAATGCTCTTTCTCCCAGTGCTACCTCTTCACTAGCTCAGTGCCAAATGGGGTCATCATTTATCCTTCCCTAACCGCAGGGAGTGGAACACCTATTGGGTGCAGCCTCCTGTCCCACAGGGCTTCCCCCTCATAATTTCCAAAAACGAGAGTGGAATCCCACATTTTTCTCTCTCCCCCTCCTCCCTCTGCACAGACTGCCCAGGAGTGTGCAAGAACCACTGCATGCGTGAGCCTTGCATCACCTGGTCGTTCAAGGGGGAGCAAGAAGTGACATGTAAGTTAACAAGGAAGCTGATGGGCACGTGGGGAATAAGCCACTTTGCAAATCATGATTTTATGATTGAACTTCAAACACGACCCCTTTCTCCCCCATCTTCTTTTCCCTGAACAGTAAGGTTTTGTGGGATCAAGCTGGGATCCTGTGCTTTTATTCCCCATCCCAAATTTCATCTTTCTAATCCATGAAAGCAGGAATGGTCCAAAGACAGTTATTCTCAAGAGCTTTGGTCAAGTTTTGTCTCCAGCTCAAAACCCTGGGTCTTGCTGGATCCCAGCTGCTATGGACATCACTCTGGGCTTATATCCTGGCAACAGTTGTACATGCCTTTAATTACTCCTGGGAATAGCACAGCCTTTTTATACAGTCAAGCACCTAGCACATGGGCTTGCAAAACGAGACACAGGCAGGAAAAAAACCTCAACATTTACAGCATAATTGGAAATTCAGGTCCCATGATCTGTTCACTGCTAAATCAGGCATCCCTAATGTCAATATCCATTTCAGCACAATTTAGTTATAAGATTTTTATTAATTAGACTTTTCCTAGCAGCTTGGCATGAGCTTCTGATAGAGAAGGATCCTGTGTAACAGTTGACTGGAAAAATCTTTGGCATTGTCAGATTACCGGGTATATTTATGCATCAGTTTAAGGACTCTTGCCTGTTATCCTTGCCAGAAGACTGCTCTTTGCCTACAATAACATCTGTTTTGCCTGCAATTTATTTGCTGTTTCCAGTGCTCTGACAGCCTGGGTAGCTAGAAAGGGGGCAGCACAGCAAACCTAATGGGAGTTCACTGCGCAGAACTGCACGCAGGGTCCTGCTGTCTGCTGCTTCCAGGCATTTCATGCATCGGAGGAGCGGAGCTCTCTGTACTTCCTATGCTCGTACAATCCTGGCAGCTAAGCTCATCTTCAACAGCCTCCATCGACAGGCAGTAATTCATAACACCATGGAGAGCACGCACGCTCTCCTTCTAACTGCTGCTGTCTGCTTTCTCTGTCAAGGTGAGTGATCCTTAATTTGTTTATTCTTTCTTGGTCAAGGGTGCAGGTTGAAAAGGTGAGCAGGAGATGGCTTTGGTGCAAATTATTTTTGAGAAGTGCTGAAGTTCACTCCAAACTAATGGATAAATATACAGAATCCTAGTACAGCTCGTTTTGTTACATAGTTTGTTGTTGGGTGGGGTTTTTTTAAATTTCTCCTTGTGAAGTAGTTAAGTAGTCCTGATTCAAGATGCCAAACAGGACACCAAAGCCATTTTAACATTAAGAAGAGAAAGCACCTTACATGTAAAGGTGTGGGTTTACATATTGTACAGAAGATGGCAAGAAACTCACAATATTAAACAGCTTTAAATATGTGCTGCAAACAGTCCGCCTTCTCTCTGCAGATATGGAAAGCACCGAAACATCTAAATAAAAAAACAACATTAATATACCTCTCTAGATACTGTAGATGCCAGATTTAATTAGAGTGCTGGGGACATGAAAAAGGCTGGCATTTTGGAACTGACTATAACAGAGAGTCATTAAGATCTACCTTTAAAATTATTTCCCTAGAAGATTTGGGAGGATTTATTCCAGGAAATCTTGATCTGAGAGATACGAGATATCAATAAATAATAAGGGCAAGGCTGGCAGTTAAAAAGTGTGAAAGAAACGTGTTCATTTTTTAGTTAGTAAGTTTGCTTGAATGATTTCACTAATCTGAAAATAAAATTGCCCTCCAAGTGAACAGGAGAAGGGGAGAGGGGGAAGAAAAAAATAAAAGAAAGAGGTTTTAGCTGAATAGCTTCACATGAGGGGGACCCTCTTGTCATAGGGAGAGGGGAGCTCTTAGAAAGATCAAAAAGTAACATCGGCTTTGTGAAACGCTACAGATCAGTCACCTGCAGATACTTCTGCCTCCCATCTCTTCCTCTACTGAAAAACAACTGTCTGGCAAAAAATAAACCTGTTCTTGCAAATATCTATAGATTCATATTTGTTTCAAAGGAACTATAGAGTGTGTTCAACAGACTTCAGTTCTATGCCTTTGCCAAATTCACATAGTGTCATCCATAAATGACAAAACAGGCCCTTTTTTGTTTTTCAGTTGGAACGCATGAGGATATGCTGTCCAGAAGAGAGTTTAAGAAAGAGTCCCTAAAAATAAAAGGCCGTTGGCTTTTAAATAGTGTCCAGCTGTCAGGATGGTTATTGCCTAGCTAACTCAGAGAGTAGAAACGTAGTGTGAAATACAGGCTCTCACACTTCATCCCGAAACAGTTGAAAGACCTTGTTTAAGAATTTCAGTTTGCAGCTCTTCTGTTGGCCACAAGTCACCACGAACAGCAGTTGTCAGTGGCAAAATGGGCAACAGGAATATATTATAAATAAAAATTACTTAGAATAATAAATGGGTAATTAGCACCATACTTTGAATGTCCTGAAAAGTCTTTGGATATAACGGTTAATCCATTTTTAATCCTTTTTTTTGTATCTTAACAAGCAGGCTGTTATCATCACTATAATCATGCAATCATGACTCAGGCTAGAAAGCAGAGTTCCCATTTCCTGGGAATCCTCCTACTGCAAAGCGCTCTGACAGTTTACGAGTGGTGTGGTCTGTCGGATTACACTTTTCCCTTCTTCTGCTCCACACCCCCGCAGCTTCGGCAGGTCAAAGGGACTAGGCCTGCGAGGCTAAAGTGCTTTTGCACCTCCAGTTCTTCAGTAACTCCCTGAAACTAATTTTTTGACCCATCTGCAGAGATGTATGTGGGAAAAACCTCTGTCGTAGCACTGCCTTTTGTTGCTTTGCTTCTCCCAGCCCAAGCGAACGCCCTCATGACACACGACTACCCACGCAGGCGAGGCTTGGCCTTTCCCCTGGCATCGCACGATGCTAACCAGTTAATACAGGGCCAGACGGCTGCCAAGAGCGGCACTGAGCCCCGCTCCGGCCAAGCCCCCCCCCCCCGGGGTGCTGCCGCCCCGGAGGCGGCGCCTGCCCCCGCGGCCGCTCACCCCGCCGTGCCCTCCGCAGGCTGCGTCGGCTCCGAGGCCGAGCACCGGCTCTACGCGGCCCTCTTCGAGAGCTATAACCAGTTCGTCCGTCCCGTCAAGAACGTCTCGGACCCCGTCATCATCCAGTTCGAGGTGTCCATGTCCCAGCTGGTGAAGGTGGTGAGTACCCGCCCCGCCGGGGAGCCCGCGGCGACAGGAGGGCCGGCGCCGCTCCCGACACGCCTCTCTTTTCCAGGATGAAGTCAACCAGATAATGGAAACCAACTTGTGGCTGAAGCACGTAAGTAGAGCTCAGCGATAGCGCACACGGCACCGACTCACCTCCTCCCCAGCGCGGGAGGCGCTCCCCACTCCGGGCAGGGGGGGACCCCGGCCCTCACGGGCCGCGCCAGCGGCAGCAAGAGCTGTCCGCGGGCTCCCGGGAACACCGAGCTCGCCAGGGACCCCCCGCTCGGGGCAAAGCCGCGCCCTCGGGCGGCATCGCGGGCACCGGCGAGGCCCCCTGCGGCGCCTAGGGCTCCAGCCACGGCCGCCCCCACTCAGTGCCGCTCTCCCGCCACGCCCTCCCCGGCGCGCTGCTGCCCCCACGCGGCCGCTGGAGCGCTGAGAGGCGTCCCGGCGGCTGGTCCCCGCCGCACGGCAATGCCCGGCCCCCCCGCTATTGGGGCAGTTCCCACGCCGTTAACTGACCCCTCCACCTCTCTGTCCCACCGACTGTGGGTGCTGCGGCATTTAAATATGGGGCTGGCTCGGGGTGCGGCTATTAAACTCAGGTTGTGAGTCGTCAGCTGCAGCCCCAACTCTCCTATGCTTAATATAGTTGCTAAATACCGATTTGTGCTCTGAAGACTCCCAAATTTTCTGCCTTGGCAGACACTGACACACAGGGGAAGAAGCTCAGCACGGAGTTCCCGCACAGCATCCCTTGGTGCTGTTCCACTCCCGGAAAGTGAGAACCAACCAAAAATGCTGGATTCACTTAAAAGGGTCTTTATGGGTTAAAAACGCAATTACTCACTGTTGCAGTCAGCTTAATAACCAATGTAATTCCCGGCTTCAGCTTAATGTCAACTTTGTTAAACTGGGGTTTAACGAGCCCTAATGAACAAGACTGTTACTTAACTGAGCAATGACACCTCCAGCTCCTTCTAACCCACCCACCCAGGGTCCTTCACTCATGCCTTACACCGAGCACCAGAGCCTCCCATGAACTTGTTTTCACCATCACACATACCTGGCTTTCTGAGACCTAAGTTAGCTGTTGTTAAAGTCCTACACTCTCTGTCAAGAGAGTATCTTTTTCCCTCTTTCACCTTGTTGCAGCTACTGAGTAGACGTTCCTGGGACATGGAGTCACACACCTCTGAGTTGTATATAGACCAATAGGCCCACAATCTCCATGTGAATACACACCAGACATACGTGTTTGTTAAGGAAACATCTAATCATTGACAGTATCCAAAATAAAACAACCCTAAAAGTGATGTGACAGCACTTGGTTTGAGTCTAGTCCACTGAATTTCAATTTCTTCACAAACCTAACATAGACTCATTCCTTCCATAATTAGATCTGGAATGATTACAAGCTTCGGTGGAATCCAGCAGACTATGGAGGTGCTGAATTCATCCGAGTACCATCTGGCCAGATCTGGAAGCCAGATATTGTTTTATATAACAAGTAAGACTCTTTCATATTTATCTTCTTAACTCGAGAAGAAGGGGGGTGATGATGTTACTAGTTTAAAAAAAAAAATTGGCGGCGGGTTGACTGAATTAACTGAAAAGGCCTACTTTTCAACACACCTGTGTCCCACATCTCCCTGTTGCTGTACTCACCTCCATGCCATCTACATCAGCATCACTGGGCAGGAGCCAGCTCCCACCCTGGAGCTGCAAGTGGGCAGGCCAAAGTGAACTTCGCTTTTCTGCTTCACAAGCCCCCCACTTTTACTATTATTTTTACCACTGGGAGGTACAAGGGAGGTGACAAGAAATTCCCTTAGACTGAAGAGTTCTTTTTTGCGAGTCACACCTTTAACTGAAAAAACCTGCAAATCACAGCTTTTTAGCAGTTAAAGGGTCAATTTGGCACCTTTTACAGTAACACCATTGACATATAAAAGCCACAGGTGAAGTTTACTTTGGATGTCAGTTTCTGAGACTGATAGGAGCCAAATCATAACTAAATGGATTCCTCTGCTACATAGGGAAACAGTTCCCAGTGAAACGGAGTTAGCTACACAAAGCCAAAACTTAGGTCTATGGAACAACAGTTATGACGCCCCTTTTCTAACTGTGGCCTTAAAACTTTAAATTACCTTTTTAGTTTTACTTTTTGGGTTCTGATGTGCTTCATCTAGAATAGAATAAAACAGTTCAGTTGGAAGGGACCTGCAACGATCATCTGGTCAGACTGCCATTTGCAATCATCTGTTTGCTGTTTTGAACACTGATTGCACTGAGCCATGTTATAAGGGAGAATATTTCCTTTCAAATCCTCCAGAAGTAAGTTTATACAGCTGTTTATTTAACTATGCAAATTTATGATGGTCACTGACTCAGTCCTGCACATGCAGTTCAGCTCTAGATCAACACCTAATTGCTGACTTTCCCAAAACAGATCAAAGAGTTAATGTGTATGATCTGAATGCATGAAACTACCTGGAATAGTTGCATTCTAATTTTTGTTATTTTTATTTGCTTTACAGTGCAGTTGGGGATTTCCAGGTTGATGACAAGACAAAGGCCCTATTAAAATACACGGGTGATGTGACCTGGATACCTCCGGCTATATTTAAAAGCTCATGTAAAATAGATGTAACCTACTTCCCATTTGACTATCAGAACTGTACCATGAAGTTTGGTTCCTGGTCTTACGATAAAGCCAAAATTGACTTAGTTTTAATTGGCTCTACAATGAACCTGAAAGATTACTGGGAGAGTGGAGAATGGGCTATTATTAAAGCTCCTGGGTATAAACATGACATCAAATACAACTGCTGTGAAGAGATCTATCCAGACATCACCTATTCTCTTTACATCAGGCGTTTACCTTTATTTTACACTATCAATATGATTATTCCATGTTTGCTGATTTCTTTTCTGACTGTATTAGTTTTCTATTTGCCTTCAGACTGTGGTGAGAAGGTGACACTCTGCATATCAGTCCTTCTATCTTTAACAGTGTTCCTCCTTGTTATCACAGAAACCATACCTTCTACTTCTCTGGTAATTCCACTTATTGGGGAATACCTCCTTTTCACCATGATATTTGTAACTCTCTCTATTGTCATTACAGTCTTTGTACTTAACGTGCACTACAGAACACCCAAGACACACACAATGCCTGTGTGGGTGAGAACCATTTTCTTGAACTTACTTCCCAGGATCATGTTTATGACAAGGCCTGCCAGTGATGAAGAGAATAATCATAAGCCAAAACCATTTTTCACTTCGGAGTTTTCAAATTTAAATTGCTTCAACAGTTCTGAAACCAAATGCTGCAAAGATGGCTGTGTGTGTCAAGATACGGCATGCAGCTGTTGTCAGTATCAACGAATGAAGTTCTCGGATTTCAGTGGCAATCTCACAAGAAGTTCAAGCTCTGAGTCTGTAGATCCTCTGTTTTCATTTTCAGTTCTGTCACCAGAAATGAGAGATGCTATTGAAAGTGTTAAATACATTGCAGAAAATATGAAAATGCAGAATGAAGCAAAAGAGGTAAGAACATATTTTACTGTTACTCGAACTGCAAACATCATGTGCTATTAGTGTTTTGTAAGAAAAAGAGATCTCAAAAAAAACCAAACCCCCAAAAAGTAAGGATAAAAAGCATAACACAGGCCATTATTTTATACAAGTAAATTACCCAAATTGTATTACAAATATGTGGTATTTTGAATGTAGATAATTTTGGGGAGCAGCTCTGTTGCACATTTTCTTTATTGACAACACATATACTGACTAAAGCATGTTAAGGTAACCACTGTTAGGGAGACATAGCTGGGTATCCGTCCTACAAGATTCGGAGTGAGGATATTCCAAGTTATAATCTTAATAATGGAATTTGCTGACTCTATGTCTTTAGAAAGTTACATTCTCCCTCCCACAGCTTACTGTCAATAACAAAGAATGTAAGAATGAATGTCCTTCACAGTGATATTACTCATTCTGCTGCTACAGAGTAGTGTTATAGCTAAATGAGACAACTGCTGCAAGACGGGGCCCATCATCTTTCATAAAAACACATCTTGATGCGATAAAAAAAAAAAATTAAAAGTTTTCTTTTTATCATGTTCTTCAAAGATACTGAAAGCAGTAGCCACACCGCCACAATCGTCACTGAATTTAAATCCTCTGAGTATGGCACTTGAAGTTAGAATGAAATTATTTTCTTTATGCTGAAATCAGAACTTTATTTAGAATTAGTTGGTATAGAAAATCTGGGGTTGTTTTGGTTTTTTTAAGTCTGCTGTAATAAGTAAGTTGTAAGCTAAAAAGTGCAGAATTTCAAAAACAACAAATGCATTATTCATTTATTAGCCTTCCTGAAGAAAAATGAAGTTAAAATTTAAATTGTAATCTCAAGAGTAACTAAAATGATCACCTAACGTAGTTACTATTTATATAATATACATAATACTTCAGTGTCACTCTTGTTATAATGCCCACTGTAAAAAAAAAAATTAGAAAAATCTGGCTTTTGGAAACTTGGTTCCCTCTCTACATGGAAGGTAAGGAGATGAATTTTACATCATAGATGAGAACAACCAAATTTCAGTACTACGTAAGAAACGTATCAAATAATTATATATCAATTAACTTTTGTCTTTTTACATACTGCCAGTAGGAGCAGTCTGTTTCAGTAAAGTTTTCTGGACAAACCTGATCACCTAAGAACGTAAAGCTTTTGACTTTCATTTTTGGCATACAGAAGAGAAGTTGTATCTTGTGAAGTCCAGTGTCTTGGTGAACAGCTTTTTGTATTTGAAGAAGTAGCTTTTGGCTTTTCCATAAACAGCATATTCAAATAAAGCTTCTTCAAGATGAATTCATTTGTAAATGAAAAAAGAGATATGTAAGTTGTGCATATATGAAAGACATCTACATATGGAAAAAACTGTGCTTCCTATATAAAATGGTACTAATTGCTAATGCAAGTTACTCATCTAACAAATATGCCTACTTGCTATTCAATTTATTTTTCAGATTCAGGATGACTGGAAATACGTTGCCATGGTAATCGATCGTATTTTTCTATGGGTTTTCATCCTGGTATGTATTCTAGGAACAGCAGGATTGTTTTTACAACCTTTGATGGCTGGTGATGACATGTAAAGATTAAATAGTTATGCTGTGAAATCAAATAAAATTTTTTCCAACCAACTCTGCACCCCCAACCCAGCACGTGCTGTCTCTTCTATGT
>VFFE01008751.1:973235-1022384 GCA_008921705.1 Burhinus oedicnemus
CACAGTGAGGGGGGTTACCAGGACCACAAGTCCTAACAAGTTCTGGGCTTGTGCAACCAGCGGAAAGTACTGGACTATTCCATTGTCCACACTGGGCTGGAGTGGAAAAGTACCTGACGAAAGTCAATTATCTCGGATCCTATAAGTAGCGATTCTAATGAAGACCCTTTGAGCTCTTCTGGATCGCAGCGGGCTGTGGCCAGTACCTCCCCTGTCAGGTAAAACTTCACGAGGACAAGAAGACCAGGGCGAGACATTCTCTCTCTCGAGCCTCAACAATCGCCCGTTGAGGAATGCCGGTATATTGTGAGTATTTACTCTAACTCAAAAGGGGAATTTTAACTATAGACTAGTCTCTCTTTTCATCCACCTCTCCATTTAATATGTTTGTATGCTTTAGCTTTATGGATGTGGATGTTCTTCCATTTTCCGTGCACGTGTAGGAGTTAAAAGGGGTACCCACCGACTCATAAGTCGTGTGATATTAAAAGATCTTTGATCTCAGCAGTCATAAACTGCGGCGTGTGCGTGTTTGTGTAAGTGTGTGTGTGCATGCTCACATTCCTTGTTTATGTATATATATTAATCTGAAAGCTGTGTTTTTCTCTCATACATATATCTCTGTTGGTTTGGGATACCTTATAGTAAGTTAGTGTGAATCTTGCCATCTTCAAATCTGTAATTAAGTCGCTGTTGATTTGTTGACTTATTTAGTTAAATCACTTTTCAAACCTTTAATTCAGTTAATGATTAAGTGCTGCTAGAACTCAATCCCTTGATCTACCTCCAATCACAAATAAACCAAATTGCTGTTAAATCATAACTGTGTCTGATACTTCCATCCCGCGACACAAGCAGTGAACATCCTCAACTAAAGAGAGGTGAAATTGGTATGCAATTTTCTAACATACTGCAGGATTTAGGATTCATGCCACAGCCTCATCATAAAGTGGAATTCCTGGGCAGGAGCTGGAAGCAAAAGTTGTGAAAAAAATGAAAACCAAAACAACAACAACAAAAAAATCAACCAACCAACTAACCAAATTAACAGTAGACCGCAGTTGTTGTGTTACATACAAGATCTGAAAGCTGTGAAGTTACTGCTGCACAGAATTACACACTAGGGAGAGTACTCACAGTACTTTCAAGACTATTTTCCTTGTTGATAGGATTATTCATATCTATACACAGTTTTGCAAGTATAGCAGATAAAATTGTGTGAACAAATTAAAATCCTGCCAAACAATTGTCTGATTTGAGCTGGAGCTATCCACATTTCCCAAGCCTACTGCTTCCTAAGAGGCAAGGCTACAAAAGCACTAGCTGTGTAATTTCTATTAACAACTTTTGCAATTAAAGCTTGCATTCTCTGGGGCCCAATAACAAAACACAAGTGAATCTCCAGTCAGCTATATATTAATTTCTGAGATTTAGAGTAACAACAACATTACACCTGAAAAACAAAATACTTATCACCTCTCTTGTCACTCACAGTCAAATAGGGTAAGTTCACTAAGAGAAAGAAAATGAACCCTTAATTTACAGGAAATTATGCATTTAATAGCAAACTATTCTATTTGTGTTGTTTATACAATGCAGGGGTATTAGATGCTGTTTTAACAGTACAGTAGATATACTTATTCAAAATCTAGGTTGGATCCTCTGTGATAATGTCAGAGTCAAGTCCTGAGAAAGTACATTAGAGAAGTTAACTTCCTCCAGGATAGCATCTGAGAACGCGCTCTCAGCAACCAGTAACTTTTGAAGACAGTAATTTCTGTATAAATTGGAAGAATCTCAGGACTTGCCATGAGAAACAGATAGCAGTATCGTAAGATCACACAGCAAACTTCTGTATTTCTATATTAGCCTGAATATAGCATTTAAGTCTCTGATGTTCCATTAAAGAGCACAGAAAGAAAACAGATTCATAATGATCACACCCAAAAGGTGTAAATACCCATTAAGGGTAGCTCAGAGTGCAAATGTACAAACTGAAAAAAAGCCTTTGACATCTTTTGATATAATTTAGAGACAAAAAATAATAAAGCTAGAAGAGAACACCCAAGAAGGCATCTAGTCCATGTTCAATCTCAGCATAAATTGACTAACATACAGCTATAGCTCGTCTTTAACAAAGTCAGAGCATTAAAAATGGGTTTTATTTGGAATTGAAAGCTGCAAAATAAGGCTTAGCAGTA
Source organism: Burhinus oedicnemus (assembly GCA_008921705.1). NCBI lineage: Eukaryota > Metazoa > Chordata > Aves > Charadriiformes > Burhinidae > Burhinus > Burhinus oedicnemus. The sequence goes on from VFFE01008751.1 coordinate 975,437, forward strand.
TTTATTCTGAAAATGTAAGGCAAATGCATTTTTCAGATAGCCTTCAGGTACAACATGAAAATGAAAAATACCTACTTCTTTCATCATGAAAATAACATCCAGCAGCACTGTAGGGAACAGTTACAGTACCTGCTCCTGTAACAGACAAGTATCTCTGAAAATGTGTAACTGACAATATGAACTTACTTCCAGAAGAAAACAAAAGACTTTAAGAACCCAAGGACTGTACTGCATCAGCCCAATATCTCTAAGAATTCTCAGTATTGTACCATACTTGTATTTCTTTCCAGTGGAAATAATTACGTGGCTTCCAGTGAAGGACAACAACTGGAAATCCCATAGCACATATTTAATATGCAACTGCATAGTAAACCACTTCTTGGTTTCCTAATTTCCAGTTTTACAAAATCAGCGTAATATAACTAACACACCCACCTCGCGAACTTCATTCTCCTTCATAACATGCCTTGTGATATATCGGATAGAATCTAGAGCTGCTTCCAAGGTGTTCCTAGATGATTCTGACCCATTCATATTTCCTGTTTCCTCCTTCTGAGCAAAGTATCTATCTACATGACTTCTCATGCAGAGAAGCTTGGGAAGTTTGTGAAGAAATATCTTGCGAACCCAAGGTGCCATAGAGTTGTGTGTAGATGAAGAGCGATGATGAATATTGATAGCAAAGACAGTTATCACAATGGACAACGTCACAAATATCATAGTAAACACCAAGTACTCTCCTATAAGTGGGATAACTTTAGAAGATGATGGAATAATCTCTTCGATAACAAGAAGAAAAACAGTCAAAGATACCAGTACTGAAGTGCAAAGTGAAATTTTTTCACCTTCATTTGAAGGAAGATAGAAGACAAGGACAGTTAGAAATGAAAGCCCAATACAAGGAATAATGAGAAACAATGTGTAAAAAAGTGGCAAACGTCTAATTATAAATGAATATGTAACAAAAGGATACCAGCAGCATCCATCAGTCCTATTTCCTTTGCTCCCTGTTGCAGTCACTATTTCCCATTCTCCATTATCAAAAAAGTCTCTTTTGTCAACATCATAATCTTCAAGAATTATATCAACCTGTGAGCCATCGTAAGTCCAGGAACCAAATTTCATAGAGCAATTTTGGAGGTCAAAGGGGAAGAAGGTTACATCAATAGTACAAGAACTTTTGTAGTTTGCTGGTGGAGTCCAAGTAATGGTGCCATCATATTTTACCACAGTTTTTGTAGATGTTCCCTCAAAACGTCCATCCGCACTGAAAGAAAATAAATATATGCATGCAATTACAATGGGTGTGTGGGTGTGTGTTTTTAAATATGAAAATATGCTTTGTTATTGTCATTTCAGCTGTTCATCCCTTCTCCCCCTTCATAGCCAAAATTTTATATTGTGTTCATAGTCAACTTTTTTTTTTTTTTGTTAAAACTGAATCTCACACAGGTAAACAGCTTTGGAAGAGTGAAGAATATTTTCAAGTCATGAAAAGATCTGTGCAACTTTCTGTGGTCCCAATGGCTTATGAAAGGATTGCAAAAATCCTGACCTTTAACAGCATGACCAAATTCAGGTGTTTCTATTGGTAATACAGCATAAATACTTTTCAATTTGGCCAAATCATAATTATTGAAGAAAAAATGTCATGAACCAGGTAAAATTATACTTGTGTGCCAGCGCCAAACTTGAATTTACAGTCACTGTAACAGCCTTTTTCCTGACTCAACAAGTCAGGAAATGTAAAAGCACTGTATATGCACCTGAGTTGAGCAGAAAGGTTAATTCAGAAGTTATTGCTTCTGAGATGTTATTAAAAAAAAAAAAAAACCAACCCAAAACCAACAAAAAGCCTTGGAGTTCAGTGTACTTCATTTTAAATCCATGCTGAATATGACTTAGAAGAGCATGAATTAGTTGCTTCCCTCCCATCACTCTACACTGTTAGTTTGTGCCCAGCACTGTGCAGGACATTGTTTTCTAATTAAAAGGGTTTACACGAAGAAATGGAAATAAACTTTTCAAAGAGACTAGAAACTCCATACAGAAAACATTTAAGCGTTTAACATGGCAACAAAATCCATTTGCATTCAGAGGCAAATTCTTCCACAAATTCTTAGCTCTACTAAATGTACACACATATCTATCCAATGAGTCTCCTAGAAGCAGCTTGGATAGTAAAGTTAGAAAGTAAATGTATTTTATATGAAAAGATTAAAATCTTACTTGTCATACAACACGATATCTGGAATCCAAATAGAATCTGATGGGACACGAATAGATGTTATTCCAGCATAGTCTTCAGGATTCCACCTTAATTTTACATCTATCCATTCCTGCAGATATGAGAGATGTAAAAATCATTACTATTGTGAAGTTGGTTTAAGCAGGGCAAGACTGGTTGAAAATAGATAAAAAAGGAATTAAAAAAAAAAAAGGCTTCTAAAATTTGCATACAACAGTGAATTTGCTGAACAGACATCTATTTACCTCACCCAATATTTGTTTTGTTATAAGAGCCACTTGACAGCTCAAGAGAAAAACTCAAGTTTCTAAGAATTCCCCATCACGTAGGATTTTAAATGCATGTTCATGTCAGTTGTTACTTTATTTGAACTGGTTCAACTGCAACAAGTTCTGCAGAAACTATTTAGAGGGCACAAAGTGTTACCATTGATATATTGCCATCTCATACTTGCTGAGTAGTCTCAAAGTTTTCCTGAAAAGAAAAACAAAACAAAACAAAAAACTTTGCCTGAAATTAGTTACAGGAAAAGAAGGGAATGCGAAGCAACAGAAAAAAAAAAAACCCAAAAACAAACAACAAAGGAAGTAGCTCAAACAAAAATAATTTAGTAAGCTAGTAAGTATAATCAGGGTCTGCAAACATTCTTCTAAGTTAAATCAAGAATGATTTGTGAGTAGTATTTCCCAAGTTAATAGAGGCCATTAAGTTTAGCACTGGACTCTGATTATTATAAAGCTTGAAGCTTTTTCCTGACCATAAACAAATATTGTTAAGAGGAAAAAGTAGCACTTTATAGCAAGCATATACAACTTTGAACCTGAAATTCTGCAGTGATGTTTATCCAATAATCTCAAATACCACACAAGAGAAAGATCTTAAAACTATTATACAAAAGACTACACAAACCCATACTTTCCTCAATATAGTTTTTGAAAGAAAACCTATGTACTGAAGCAGTAACTTTTATCGTTGGATACACACACCTTGGTATATTAAATGGCCATGCAATGCCATATCAGATTTCTTTTAATTAGGTAAATTTTTTAAATTTACCCTTTGTTTGTTTGTTTTTGAAGAGTTTTATAACAATTAATCCTTTACAGCATTTCCAGTGACATTTTTTAAAGATACTACGTAAAATAAAAATTCGTGTAACAACTAAGTTTTTTTGAATATACAATTGATTAGAAAAGTTTCTTCCCTGTTTTGACTCACAGTTACAAAGCTTCAGTTTTTCAGATATTTTACACACACCTGTTTCAACCAGACATTTGTCGTCATCAATTGATTTTTCTCATCCTATAAAAATAAAGCATATTTTATGAAAAAAAATCTGCACAGTACATTCATAGTAACCAGCTGCTTTAGTTCACAGAGGTCTGTAATTTAAAATACAAAATACACTTCTAAAAGCATTCCAGTCACTGATAACTATGTTTATAAGAGAACTATTTAATTGTATTTTATTTGACTGTATTTTATGCAGTCTTACTGTTTATCTATGGAAACATAAAGGAACAGCCAACATGTGGAAGAAACACTCTTACAGTTATAAACAGTGAATTCAATTTGAAAAGAATATGCTGAAGTAAGTATCGGGGAAAAAAAATAATCTGGTTGATCTCTTTTACATCGCAGGTAATGCCATGAGATAATCTTCATTACTATGGAAGTGACATAGTTGAAGGCTTAGAGGTGGTTTTGCTGCCTAAGTGGGGCGGGGGGGGAAATAGCAGAATTTGCAAGTATTCCTGAATTTTACAGAAATGAGATTGATAAAATTTAAAAATATGTAGTTTTCCCATTGAATAAATAAATTAGAACACAATTCCCTAGGCTTAAGAATTTCACTTGCTTTTTTTCCTGAAAATGCCACTAAACGTAAGAGCCATTTGTCTTCTCAACCTCTTTGCAATCACTTCTTCATGGCCCCATCTACAATGCATTTTTTATTACGCTGATAATAATTTTAGAGGTTTAATCTACTGTGTTTAAGCTAAAATATGTACAATTATTTCATATGACATAATGTTCCAGAATTTTAAGAATTAGGGAAAAAAACCCCAAACTTATTTACTATACATACCACATCTACTAGCTGAGAGATTGCAAGGCCAAACTTTATTTTTATTGTGTCATTCAAGCGTTCCACTGGACGAACCCATCTTTGATAGTCTTCAAATAAATGTTTAAACAAACGATCTTCACTTTTAGCAATAAAAGAAGGTTCAGATATACCTATATTAAAAAAAGTAATTTATTAACATTGATTTAAACGAACAGTGTTCATCTGCATTCCTGTTTATGCAGAGTTAAATTGCTCATCTTACCGCCTTTTTTCTGGAAACACGGCCAAGGTCTTGGAAGAAGAAGATTATAAAATTACCTGGTTTTATTAGCATCTCCATACCACTATCACACTTTAAATCTATGACTCGAGAACATTAAGATAATTTTAGTAATAATAGAGGCAAAATGCACTTATATCATTTACCTGGTGCCATGCAACTACGGAACTCCTCTAAAACTGAAAGCTTATCTATGAGGGACTGAAGTTCCATCAATCTAGAACAAGGTGGTCTTTAAAAACCTATGACCACACTATACAGGTCTCTACTATATTGCATAACTTGTGCTCCAGTTTGAAACATCAGTCTCTTCATGTTTTATACATTATTTCTTGTAATGTTCGGTCACATCTATGATGTATAAACTCTGCAGTACTTGTAGAGCACTTTTTCCCCATGCTGTGTTGTATCTTAAACACGTGTGCCCATCTATTTACCAGTCTATCGTCTATCTATTCTAATGTTATACTGACTGGAAGGCACTTTTATAGTTAAGTACTGGTATACATTCAGTTACTTCTTTTTCATAGTTCTCAAGGAGTCATTTCAATGACTGGAGACTGACTGATAACCTGGAACAGCCAAAAATCTTTGTATAGCTTACAAAGAAGTGTAAACTAAATGTCTTATTTTGTCTCCTGGATGGATCCATTGAGAGAATGGATCACATGGCAGAGCTTTGGGGTGAAGAAAAAGTACTGTAGATGCAGAAACTGCAGGCAGAGAGCAGCCTGGACTTTAAAAAGAGATATGTAAGTTGTCCTAAAGCACCTCATCAAGTAACCGCTGTCCTTTATCTTCGGGAATCCACAAAAAAATGAGTTTTTTATCAATGTGGTGTCACTGAAGTGTATCAGTAGAAACCTTACTACCCAAAAATAGGCAAAGTTTAACATTTCTCCATTATGAGAGCCCATGCAAAAAATTATAAACTCTAAATAAAAAGAGAAGGACAAACTGGGGGAAGACAGAGAGAGAGAGGAGGGAAAAAGGCAAGATCAGTGTCTAGCTAAGCAACTCGAGTAAGAACAGCTTTCAAAGTCAGCGTGAAAGACCTGAAGAAGGCCACCGCCTCAAGAAGCAGCACAAGATACACACATCACCTTGAAAGGAATGGCTCCAAAAGGGTCTTCGATTCCCAGAGAGAAGTCAGAGCAACCACCACAAGACATGAATGTGTGCTCTAGACAAAGATTTTTACTACTCACCGATGAGATTTAAACTGATTGAAACTACTGCTGAAAAAAGACCGAACAATTATTATAGTCAGTTTAAGGAACTGAGTAAACCGCAGAAAGATGTTCACAACCATCTCTTTTTAATGCAGATTTAAAATATTATACCATTACATAAATGTATGGCATGACCGCTCTAGAAATAATGTGTTCGCTAACAGCATCCATCTAAAAAAAGATATATCAGAAACAGAAAAGCACCAGAGAATGTCATAAACAGATTAAAACCAGAGACAGTCATCCATACAAGGAGAGATTTAAAAGATTAACATTATTTTGTTTGGAGAGGAGGTGAATTTAGTGGACATAACAGAAGTAAATAAAGTAGTGAACAATACATGCAGAAAAAACACTGATGGTATTTATCCTTTCTCATAAAAGGAGGTAAAGAAAACAAAAGCATCAATTAAAGGCAGTATAAAACAATTTCTATTTGAAGTTCATTACCACCAACATTTGGTAAATCAGAGGTTATTAGACACTGAAGAGGACTAAAATTTTAGAATTGCCTGGGATTACTAAATCATCAGTTTTGTCAGGTAGCATCATACTTGCATACTGCAAGTATGCTTGAGAGAACTACACACTTGCGGTTCTCATTTCAACACAACTTGGCAAATCTACCACAGAATTTGATCAACAGTTTGATGGCTTGCATTTGTTGCAGAGACTTGGCTAACACCATTTAAGCCATTAATTTAGACAGACCTAAGCTAGTTCTATGTGACTGCAACCACTGCAGTCTAGACAGCTAAGGCAACGTAAGTTTTTAACTTCCCTCCCATTCATCAAAGTGCTCTCGTGACAGCAGCAGCTTTCTGCTGTGCTGCAAAAGCCTGCATTTAAAGATCCTTTGGACAAAACACCCGAAGTACTGCAGAGCTCAGCCACAAGAGAATTCCCTGACTTCTGCCCTGCAGGTTTGGGGCAGTCCAGTAGAACTATTGTTATGAATACTAACTAATTTCTCTCAAATTTTATAGTAGGAGCAAAAGCAGAATGTAGCTTAAGGAACAGGACCAAAGTGGGAGCAGCAGGACCCCTTTTCCTTCCACATCTTTCCATCCACTAACATGCTGCAGAATGGTTCTTGTTGCTGACCTGCCATGGTTTAATCCCAGCTGGAAACTAGGACCATGCAGCCATTCACTCACTTTCCACCCCACCACCACCACCCCACACACACACCCCTTCCCCCCCCCCCGCCAGTAGGGGAGGGAGAAGAGGGAGAAAAAGGAGGAGATGAGTTGAGATAAAGACAGTTTAATAGAACAGTAACAGAAGAGAAAAACAGTAATAGCAGTAATGGTAAAAGTATATACAAAATAAAGTGATGCAATATGGTTGCTCTCACCACCCTACGATCAGTGGCTCAGCCCGTCCCTAGCAGTGATTGCAGATCCCTGTCCCCTGGCCACCCCCCATTTATATACGGACCGTAACGCCTATGGTATGGAATATTCCTTTGGCCAGCTTGCCCCGTCTATGCTCCCTCTCAGCTTCTATGGGAAGGTGAAAAAGTCCTTGACTTAATACAAACATTACTTAGCAACAACTAAAACAATATGTGTTATCAACATTATTCTAATACTAAATCCAAAACACAGCAGCTACTAGGAAGAAAATTAACTCTATTCCATTTGAAACCAGGACAAGGCCAAATCAGCATCTGGGTTTTAAGACAGTTCACCCTTTTGTTTCAAAAGACAAATTACCTGTTTATAGTGTATTTCATTCATTTGCAAACACTTAGCAACCTATTGTTCTTTGAGATGTATTATTTGTACGTGCTCCACAATTTAACACCTCTCCATTTCAAGATTGTTGACATGTGGGTTGTGTAATAGCAAAGAACTGATGGGCAACTTGCATGGTACCACTGAGCATATCTCAGGTGGATACATGAAAACACACAGGATGTAAGAATTGCTGCCAAAAAGGATCCAGCAACAGAATGTTACACACACACAAGTCACCTTCACAGCTATTAGGTTAAAAGATGTTTATTTTACTTGATACCTTCGGTTCAGTGTATCCTCACTAGCCAATAAATTTTTCTTATTTGTAACCACACATAGATTTGCCAAGTCCCGCTTTTTACAGACATCCAAGAGAATGCTTCCTGAAGACACAACATAATTTCTCTATTTCTATATCCCTATTTCCTGAATTATGAATGGTTTTGTGTACATTTCAGCCTAATGTTACAAAAATCAAGTATTTATGAATTAGCATTAATTACATTTCCCTTTTACAGTTAAAACTCTCAACTGAATTTTTTGTACAATTTGAGAACCACTATGCAGCTAGGTATTCTCTCTCTATTAATTGACCTTGAAGCAATGCAGAGGCAAAGTTGCACTTTCACCATTTCTGTGTTCCTGTAAGATGACCTCCTGTACAGCAATACAGCATCTTCAGGGTACATGCTGTTTCCAGATCAAGCTTCTCTTAAAACACAGTATCTTCTCTGCTATGTTAAATGGGGACATGTTCCTTTACCACTTTTATATACTTACAGAATTTTCTTCAAATATTTTATTCTCAGACCTAAGTATACTCACTGATTTATTAAGATGACCATATTTATTAACAATATAGTTCAACAATTTTTTTTTCTTTTCTGTCACAGAAATATCCACACTTTTTCATATTTCTAGCTTATTCTGTTCATTAATAACCTGAGGCATACTGGTCTATAAAAGGCAGCTTATACAAGCCAGAACTCCATGAGGAAGCTGGAGATGGTAACAATATATTAAAAGCTGGCAAAAATAAAATAAATAACCACCCTTATCTTTCCATATTTTATTTAATAGGACCACACAGCTCACTTGTTATACAGACTGCGTGTGTTTAATTTCTCTCTTCCATGTGTCTGTATGCTTTTAAGATTATAAAAAAGGGCGTAATTCTTAGCTACTTACTGGTGTTAGCACCATTAAGAAAAAAACGTGAAGAACTGGTGGCAAGCAGAAAAAGGTATAGAAAAGAAGAGGTAAAATACAGTTAGTGGCTTAACGCACCAGAGTGGCTATGCTGGTGGGAAAAAAGCAGAAAGTGGTTAAAACCTATGACTAGCAAGATTAGCAAACAAACAACTCGGAGTACAAGTCTCATGCTAAATCAGATGGCAAGAGATTATGGAAGCACTCATCCCTACTACTAGCTCACTGTACTAAAAATACCTTACAAGATTTGTAGCCTTTGAAGGGCAATTCTAAGCATGTGTGTATTTGTGTGGCTTTATTTTTGTTAACATCAGGTTAACTTCTGCAGTCTAAACCAAAGGTAGCTACGTTGTTCAGTGATAAATCCCAAAGACAATGTTTACTTTATAATTTATACATGAAATTCTTCTCTGCTCACTCCCTCTCAGTGTGATTCCATGTTCAGCAAAAAAACCCTAAATCACATGAGAAAATGCTGGATGGATGTAATTTGAATTCTGCAAAAAGGATACAAACATTTATGTCCAAAGTAGACTAATGATTTTTTAACTTTGAAGTAGCTGGAGCACACTTTTGACAAAATAGTAAGCAGAAATTCTAATTAAACACTTGACCTCAGACACAACTGTATATAAAAATTTAGTCATAAACATTTAAAAAACTTATTTTCCTGAAGTACTTTGGAAGAGCTATTCAGAAAAGAAGAAGCATTACATGGGTCTCAGCCTCATGAATAGCATAATAAACATGTACATGTCTATTCATTTTGTTAACATCCTCAAGTCAAAAGTTCACTAGTGCTGCTAATGGCAGACTTTTAAAATGCTTCAGATAAATTACAAAAATATTATTCTTTTGTAAAATCTGTCTTTTTATATTGTTTCTTACTGTATCATTACGGGACTAAATTTCTTCACATCTTAAAGTGATTTAGCAGCAGTATTCTTTTTATAAGAATTACCAGTGAAATATTTAGTGTTACAGCTATACTTCATATCTTTTAATAAATTTTTTTTGTTTTTAAATGAAAGAACACCACAGTCTATGTTTCTCCAAAGAATAAACTTTCTTTGAACTCTCTGTATTTCTCTGCACTTCCTTAGATAAAGTGTCTAAGAACCACATTGGGATTGCAGGTATAACACTGGTCCTTATACTTTAAACAATGTAGTTCAAAGCATTTTCTAACCGATATAATTGAGTGTCAATGTTTTCAGGTTTTTTTTGGACCGCTACTTGGTGCGTTTTCAACAGAGGTCCATGGGAGAAGCGAAAAGGTCACTTTTTAGAAGCCTAATGTTAAGGTATAGATTCAGAAGTAATATATATTACTAATACAGATTTATAATCATATACCACTATAATGAAAAAGAACACTACTAAGCACAATAAACATGGCAAAATATCCATACTTTGAAGTTAACATTAGATTCTTTAACAGTGTGCTATCATAACATATAGACTGTTATCCACAAATCTAACTACTACAAACTATAATACAACTAATAGTTTGCCCACAAACCAGGGAGGTGAATGAATACATACAGTACACCTGCCTTCAGTACATTAGTATATTTATTAAGATTATACTGATTTTTTTTTTTTAGTAATAAATTTGACGTAATTTATAACAAACGAAGCACTTTGAAAGCTAGAAGCACAATGGTAACTGCTTAAATCTTACTCTAAAAATTATTCAGCGACCTTTTTGAGAGAAAAACAATTTTCCCTTTTTCCTACAAACTTATTCCACAATGAGCATCAGTGCTTTTCCTCCTTAAAATTTACAAATTTTCCCCAAACAAATTTAGTGACATTACAATATTTTGGTAGCTGGTGACAATTCTAACTGCGTCATACTTACCTTGACGCAGATAGGAAAACGTAGAACAAGATCACGTTCAATATTAACTACACAGATCTCTCTCTGTCTAAGCCTCCCTTTACATTTTAAAGAATCTCACACCACTACTTCATTAGGCAGAAAAGATATCTTAAGATATTAAATGATACAAAAATGGAAGTTTTATTTCTGCACTGATACCCCTCTCCCTTTAAAAGGGCCGTGAGTCATACTTTCTGTATGGTCTTCAATTTTTTTGCTTACTTTTCTTTCTATGCTTTAGCAATTGCCAAGAATCCAATCACTAACAGTTAAGCATTTAGTTAACAGTAAGTATTTACAAAGATCAAAATAATCTTTACTAGAATGTCTGTAAGTCAAAGCAGGATTACTAACTCCGTTCAATTTACTGAACAAAAGTCAGAAAAGCCAGCTATTACATTCTGTACTTCCTAGAAGTATTTTTTTTCTCCCCTGTTTAAAAAATAAAGCCAAAGCCTGTCACTACACCTACAAGGTGGCTATTCTTGACCATTTCTTGCTGGTGTTTTTTTTTGCAAATTTGGTTTGCCTTCTTTTGTTTGGAGGTTGCCTTGGGATTTCAAAGGTTGAGAGTACAAAAGGGACAGCCTTGTATTTCTGTCATTGTGTATTAATACATGCCTGGCAGCTGGTAGCGGCTGCAGGAACTTTTACGATTTTTCATTTACTCCGGAGCTTTCAAGTTATTAGAAGCATTTCTACCTTTTCTCTTACCTAGCACATCAATCTCCTGCCAACTAGTAGCAAAATAAAATGACATATTGTGGACATGAAAACTACCAAGGATTTTGAACTGCAATATTGCTTAGCACTTACCAATATGAACAGAGGTACAAGAGCTGCGCATAGAAAGCAGGGAAATTGTTTCTTACATTCAACTCAAATTTAAAAGATTAAAGTTTCCGGCTTGATAATTGGAAAGTAGAATTAAACTATCTCCTAATAGCTTAGCACCAAAGGATAATTATGGCCCCATATTAATGAATGCATTTACAAGTTTGATTAATAACAGCATAATATACTGCCATGTAGTTTTGTCACGAATCAAGAAACAGATACGATCAACTACGGATTAACTGTCAGTCTTTAGATTGAGGGCTAACTGGAGCACAAACCATTCCTTTCTGAACACATGTGCTATGGATTCCATGGTAAATACACACAATATGACAAAGAGCTTCCTGAAAATTATAGTGAAGCTATTGTCAGCAGTAGTTTCCTGATTAACAGCCACCTGCAGCACTAACGTTACAGGTCTGTGGCATGGCAAAGCATTTCCTTGTGAGTTCATTGACACTAACATTCTCCACTCGGTTTTCAGCAGACAGAAGAACCGTGATCCTTTTCCGTGCCCAACAGCTAGGGCACATGAAAAGGCTGCCCCATGTCAGGCTGCCTCAGGATAAAAATTCTGGTCACTCTGAAGCCAGGAGGACTTTTTCTGTAACAGATCCAGGATTTTGTCATCTCTCTTTATACCACTTCTAACCATTCCATCATTTCACTGACTGTTAACCTATCAGTAAGGATCGATGATGGACTGTGAAGAGAGCACTGAGGAATGCTGAATGCAAGCAGCAAAAAGCATGTATACAAGTGCGGACAGTGCAAGGAGTAAAAGGAAGAACAAGTATGTAGAATCTTAAAAGTATCTTCTAAGTATTTATTCATATAGATTTAGCGGGTATGCATCATGGAAATAAACAAAAATCCACAATGTATGTAAACAAGACCTTTATGCAAACAAGACACAGGCCTCAGGCTTCTCACAAGTTGCCAGTGAAGCCCTGGGTGCCGCAGAAGTTGCACACTGGCATTACCTTCTGCCACAGTAGCATTTTGCTTATGCAGCTCAATTCCAGTCTCGGATACACTTGAACATACAATCCTACGGCTCATAAAAATCAGAAACTCTGCTCAAAAACAGACGCAGCATAGGAGATTCCAGAACATATACTATCATAGAAAAATCAGGTTTTACTATTCTGAAAAGTCAGAAACTATGCAAGTACTTCCTTCCTCAGTTCCTTCTACAAATCAACACAGTCATTTCTCCACAAACTAATGCTCACATTTTTCTTCCTAAGAATCTCTGAAGAAAGCACAAAATATTTTAAGAGAAACATCACAAGAAACCCATACAAGCAGGAAGGTTTGCAGCTTCCTCTTAGGCAGGGAGAAGGATCCAATCTGTTAAACTGAGTGGAAAACGTTTGGGTGTATGAACTCCCAAGGAAACACTACCATGTCTGCCGCATGGCACAGCAGTGCTATAGGGGGTTGTTAATCTCAATTCAATTTGTGCATTTAAGTCTCACCTGTTAGTTTAAGAATCAGAGCAAGGAACAAAACTTATAAAATTTGATTGTATTTTAGAACAGCACATATTTTGTCTTGTCAAATCAGAGTTATCCAGGATAAAGGGTTAGTTTACCTCCAGACTACTAACTAAAGGAAACACCAAATTCATTTTAAGCATTCTTAAAGTACCATAAAAACAAAGTCACATCCATAATTCACTTCTACTCATTAAAATGATTACCACAAGCAAAGCAATACCTCTAAAATAATTTTAACTGCATATATGTGATACTCTGATTTAGGTTATGATTTCAGCTTGCCCTATATTTTAATAAGAGGTAGCTATAATGTCTGTCATCATCTTAATAGAAAATTTCATTTTATTTCAGAGCAAACAAATCGTTAAAAGAAAATTCTATCCTTGCTATATGCCATCAGTTCTCAGTGAAGTCAAAACTGTTGGCTTGTGCCAAGAGGCAAAATCTGACTTAATTTGACTGCAATTCCGTAGTCATATATACCATATAATGTAACATAATAATATCATGTAGTAATATCTTCTGCTGTGATGAAAGACACTACTCTTCCAAATACCAAGAATAATCTTTGAAATCACATTTAGCAATAACAGACTGAGCCTTTGTATATTGAATTAAAACGAAGACATCATACCATTTACTTTCCTTAAACCATACTTATGACCATTTTTTCAATTTTGGGCTAATATTAAAAAAGCCAATTTTATTTTTCATTAATTTCCTTTCTGCTTGTAAATATTGCAGTTATGATTTCAAGACGTTTTGCAAAACTCTTAGCAATGTACCCATAAATTATGTAAAAGCAACGTTTTGAAAGAACTATTTCTAAACAATTCTTTGAAGGAGCATTGATTTTGCTCCTTTAATCTTTGTGTAATTTTATAAACACTTTAGCTTCACCTGCTGTTTTACATCCTTCAACTCTGAAAGTTACATCCTGATTGAATTAGGAGACTGACTCTTCTGAAGTCGAAGAAATAATGCATGACCAAACTAAAAAGAATATTGCTATAAACTCACAAGAGGGACATTTTTATGTGCAGCCAGATCCATATGCGATATTGCAATTATTAAAATACATTCTGTAACTTTACCTCCACACCAGCTGCAAACGCAAAGAGCGGGCACCACAAATCTCGCCCGAGTAAGTGAACAGAGCAAAAATTGAAAGCTGCGAGACTTCACATCTTCAAAACGTTATATATTCATGTAAAAAACGTAACAACTGCGTAATGAAGTGTCTGGTAGTCAAGACTGATACGCACCCGAAAAGCTGTAGCAAAGGCATTTTTCCCCTCTTCCGTGAAGGGGGCCGCTCTGGCGAGCCCGTTTGACCACGGTCTCTATAGGTCACGTTGATTTTTTTTTGTTTTTTTAAAACTAGCTGAAGTCCTGCAATCCCTACCTCAGCACTCCTCCGCGACCGCCAGAACCCCGCTACACCCTGAAATCAGCCTTATTTTACCCTCGTCTTGCCAAAAGTTGATGGTGGGGGAAACGAAGCGTGATGCGTGGCCGCCTCAGTCCCTGCAGTGTTTCCCCACACCCACAAAAACCCGCCTCGTTTTTCCACACGAAACGCGCTCCCGCCGCCCCCAGCTGGCCGGCAGACCCCCTGGGCTCCGGTACAACCTCCTCCTTCCCCCGGCGGCGAGCCAGCCCCGCACGACGCCAGGTTTACACCAAAGCCGGGGTTCAAGAGGGCTCGTAACTCCCTAGTTGACAGCGCCCTCCCTTCCGACTCCCCCCCAACCTCTCGCTGACGCGCCCTGCCAGCCAGCCACCCACCCCTCCCCAGCGGCCGCGGCACGGCGCCCCGCCGGCCCTCACCCATGCGGGGCCGCCCCCAGGCGCCTTACCCGTGTAAGGGGCGCGAGCGGCGGAGCCGGCTCCGGGCTGGCCGAGAAAGGGCGCGAAGAGGCAGGTGAGCAGGAGGAAGGGGCGGCCGCAGCGCACCCAGGCTCCGAGCTCGGCCATGACTGGAGCACGGCCCCCGCTGCCTCAGAGCCCCGCGGCGAGGACGGGGCGCAACGACGGGGTGCCGCTCCGACCGGGCGGCGCTGGCCACGCCCCGCCGGGAAGCCATGAGGGGGCGCGAGGGGCGGGAGAGGAGCACGCGCGGCGGGAACCGTTAGAACGGTTGGGGGGCAGGGGAGGGAGGACGGACGGACAGACAGCTGCCTCAAGCAAAGCGCCATCCCAGGTCGTTTTTCCCGCCGGTGGCCCTGAGGTACCGGCTCACGGCCCCGCGCTGTGCGTGTTAACCGCCGGGCTGCCTGCCTCAGCGGCCCTGCTTGGGGCGGGTAACAGCCATCGCCTCCCCCTCAGGGCTGGCCGGAGAGTGAGTGAAGGGAGGCAGGTGCTGCGGGCAGGAGGTGCCTCGGAGGGCAAAGCTGTAGCCTTCCCACCGAGCGCCGTACCCAGAGGCACCCTTCGTGCACCGTCCCGCCGCTTCCACAGTGCCAGCCGCGGCTCCTCCAGAGGCGCAGGTGTTGCCCAGGTAGGCGGAGAGCTGGGCCGCCGCTCCTGCCAGCCGGGCGGCCGGCCGGGCCTCACGGGAAGGGGTAAACCTTAAATAACAATGGTAAATCCACCAGGGACAACGTGTGTTTCTTTTAAACCGTGTTTTGGGGAGGGTATAAGCTTAAGTGAATTTTAGTGAAAAGGAAAATATTAAACAAATTTTTACCTTCCATTCCATCTGAAAGACTCAGCAGGTTTTTGTTTTGGTTTGATTTTTTTTAAAAAAAAAGTTTCTAAATCAGAATGTTTTGGAACTTTTAATCAAAAACAGATCGACTGATGCAAGCTAAAAAGACTTAGGATATTTCCATCTTTATGTATATTATAGATATATATATATAAAACATACATAATGAATACTCTGTACAAAACCCCACCTTTTTTTCTATATCAGATAAATAAAATCTGTTATGAAAGACAACTTTAAACGCACCAACTGTGAAATAGAATTAGTGATTTTTCCTAAATCATCCTAATGGAAATATATAGTGTACACATTGCCACGGAAAACGGAAGCAACTGGCATTAATGCATTTTTTGCATTTAAGGTAACATTTAAGATTTTCACAGGAGAAAAGATTTGCAAAAAAGGGCTAAATGACTTTAAACACTGTTAATCAGCTGCTACATGAAAAGCACTAGATATCAGATTCCTCAGAAAAATGGACCATATTCAACTCAAATAATTTTAGCAACTTTGTACCTTCCCAAAATGAGCATTACCCAAAGTAGTAATTTCATTAAGCACATTGTCAATTATCGAAATTCTTTTATATCAAGTGTTCATTGTATTGAAAAATAGTGCATCTCTTTGTCTAAATCATGAATCTTTTCAACAACCAAAACACAGTACTTAGGCATTTCAATCCCTTTCTTCATTTTCAAACTCGTGTTTTTCTGTATTATCTTGTCCTGCAGCCATATTTAGATTGTGCATGGTCTGTGCAAGACATAACGCAGTCAGTACAAGCCATCTGAAAAAAAGGCTGCTTACACAGTAGTTTCTTCCAGCATGCTGCTAGTGACATGTTGTATTGATTTGAATGCTCTGCAGTAAATACAGTCATTTTATATATTGCACATCTTCCACAATTGAAATATGTATGTGGTAAAGGATGCAGCGTGTGACTCTTATTTTTAAATTCTCAGTGTGTATGCAGTGGTCAACCCAACATTTTAGAGTAAATAAAAACATATTTTAGCCCAAAGCATGGCACAAACCCCCCTATTTTATTCTTCCGTGATACACTGGAGTTCTAATGTTTTCTGACTGCTCCAAAAATTACTAGGCAATGTTTCTACTAAAATTGCAAATCTGTAGTTTTTGATGACAACTGGTCCACCACCGCACTGCACCTGGTGTTCCTAATGTAAGGTTATCTCACAAAATCTAGATTTCAGTTAGCAGTGTATGTGCATTGCAGTAAATGCATTTTAGAGCCATAATGTCTCGTTAGCAGCATTAAACAGTTGCCACTCGAATGTGCAGGACACAGCAAATGTGTTTTATTACATAACTATGAATTTGTTTGCAGCTGGGTCCTAGCTAGGCAAAACAGATGCTGTAAGGTATAAAAAGATTAAACTGTCTAGATTACACACCCAACATTTTGCTAAATATTTTATGTAGCATCATCTGGCACACACTAATTATGTTGTATTATTACTGTTTTAGAAAATAGCAGTTATAAGTAAGAAGCCATTTTTTCCTGCTGCTTTGCAAAATGTTAATATGAACAGCAGCATGTTAAGTTTAATGTTTATCATTAAGTGAAAGCCTAAACCATTACATGAGTAATGTCTGCTACCTTTCAAAGGGTCCTTCTCAGCAGGAGTTGACATCTGAAGGTCCCCACTAAAGTATGTTCTGAGAATCTCCAGTAAATTGGCTGATGGCAGTTTTTACTGTGCACTGAAGAGTACTTTAACTGGAAAGCCAAATGCCAAATTAAGATAAAAATAGCAAGCTGCTCAGTTCTCTCTGTAAAATCGGAAATATTCTAAAAGATTTTTTTGAAGCTGAATTTTCTCGAGATTAAAGCCAAGAGCTATACTACCAGTGAAGGGTATTCTCAGATCTTAGCGGGTTTTCTTATTGTAATAGAAATAACTGCAATTAAAACTTGAAAACAAGGACAACTTTTACTACAAAAAAACTGTAATGGAAAATATTCTTTAAAGAAAATGAAAGACATTTAAGTAAGTCCTAGAATCTCATCTAGTCTGAAGCTACATTGTTTCTGCCATGTGAGTGCATTAACTTCTTGGACTTAGATGTCTTGTATATGCTTAGCTATGTTATCTATGTATCACATACAGTTCTGCAGCCTCTAAAACCATTAACTTGAACACCTTGTAATCATTAATATATCTGTTCTCACAACACAGTGGAGAACTATTGTCCCCAATTTTAAGATTATGAACAGAAAGAATAAATAAGTACCTTGGGAATCCATAACAAAATAGAAGCAGCTATCAATATTAACACAGAAAGTCCTTTGTTTATCATCTTAATTTGGGTGCTTTTACAACTCTGACAAGTAAAAACATTTGGATTAATAAGGAAGCATACTTAAGGGAACCTTCTGTCTTCCAGTGCCGAAGACAGTAAGTCTCATAAAAAGCAGTCTTAGAAGTTAATTTGACTTTATTTGAACAGAATACAGTCATCTAGAAAACAAGCTAACTCTTTTTTTTAAACACTGACAGATGCAAGAGACAGCACAGGTATTACTAGAGAAGCAGTAGTTTCATCATCTCTTAAACTACTTAGAATAACAAACCACATTACAATTTATTAGGACAACCTATTTATGAATGCTTGCCCTAACAAGTTCTATCATGCACTCAAGTGAGATATAAACTATCCAGTCTTGAAGTTTACTAACATCATATTATGCAAACAGTTTCAAGTAAGTACTTTTACCTAATTTGAAAAATTTGTCACCTTCCACAGCACCACATGAAGTTCTGGTGTTAAAATAACATCTAATCCACAGCAATAGCTAAATATTTGAAATACTTATGTAATAACACTGTAAACTCTATGTAAACACCACGTACACCAAAAAAACATACAAAGAACAGGAAGATCATTTTGATTAGCAAAGACAACTCAAATGTATCGCCAAAATCATTTTTCTGTTCTTACGACTTATCCCCAAACCACTCCCAGAAAAGGCACAGATAGTGGTGAATTTTTTTTTTTTTTTTTTTTTAAACACACAAAGCCAGAATCAACACAATAGGCCTATACAGCCAAACGCTGCTCTATTTCTAGGAAAAATGGGTAAGGAACTTGCATTAGTGTAAGGATGTCCCAGGAAGATTCTAGTCAACAAAAGATCTCCAGCATTTGCTTACTGTCCTAGGTTCAAATGCAGAAAAGAATCAAAAATTAAATTTAGTTTAGCAGAACGTTACTGTACATCTTGGATATGACTGCCAGCTAGAGTTACTTGCCTATTCCAAGGCAGTACTGAAGCTCATCTCACAATCAGCTATTAATGGCACTCAATAGAGATGGGTTTTTTTAAATTAAATTGGTAATTATTGTTCAAAGATTATACTCAAAGTATTTGACAATACTTTTACTTTGGGTAAACAAAACCTTTAAATAAATAGATCTAGCAAAATGTAGTGTAACTACACAACTTATCACAATGCTTCAATACATAATGGAGTACAGATCAGAAAATTATTTAAATCATTCCAACTTGTGATTATTACAGTATCTAAAAAGTTCTCCTTTACCAGCAAATGATGCAGTGTTTGGCAAAGAAATGCTATTGGTAATTCTTTAAACAAAGATCCAAATATATGTTATCCCCTCTTTGTTAGAAACTGAAACATTTTAAAAAAATATTTTAATAAATCTATATGCTATCTAATACTACTTCTACTAGTGCACTAAACAAATTGATTTATATATATGGATTTTATATACATGGATGAACCCGGACTCAGACACTCTAACGGTTTCCTAGAAGACAGAAAGCATTGCTGGAGTCTATCATGTTTTGTTTCAAGTGATCTTTGAGAAGTTAGAAGAAACTCCATTTTGGCATTGTTGCTTTTATGGCATATTCCAAGTACTTGTATAACCATCATCAGTGATCTAGAAATCTACAAAAAATGCTGATATATTGCATTCATGGTATCAAAAAATAAGAAGATTGAGCACTGAATTTTCAACATAAAAATAGAGCTTGAGGTATTTATACAACCCTTTATAATGGAGATTAAATCTTACCCATTGCATGTTGTCTGCAACTATTCAGGACTTGTTACATGAAATATCATTCCTATGTTATTATTTGGAAGATGTACTATTGCACAATGTGCAAATAAAACTCAGTCTAACTTTTATTAGCTATAAAATTTGAGTACTAACAAAGTACTGAGTTCAGTACAAAAGACTAAAGCAATTGGCCTGCACTGAGACTTAAAAAATTAACAAGCAGGTTCTGCAGCCTGCACAGAACCCACGCCACCCCACACTGCTCCCTGTACACAGGTTGCCAAAGCAAGTGCACTACATCTACCCAAGCTGCAGCACAGACACCTCAAGTCAGATTCCATCCTCTGTTCTCAACAGTGAATCTTACAGCAATGAGCTCAAAAATGGGTTTTGCTGAGACTACGAGTAATTTCTGGCCATGTTGACAAAGTACATTTTATCAGTCAAAAAAGTCTGGGATGAATTAAAAATAAAACACTGTATAGATTCACTGCGTTTCTTTAAATGGTCATATTAAATCCTGTAAACACCAGATATCCTTCAGGGTTAAAAAAACCCAAACAAACAAACAAAAAAAACCCCCAACAAACCCAAAACCAAAAAGCTACAAGATAAGACACAATCCAGGGTTGGCACAAAGGTGTTGGACCACCAGCATCACAGTTTGAAATTCAGCAAGTAAGGCCTCTCATTTAAGCAGGTCACTCAAGTGAACTTTTCAGTTTGCCTTTGATAACTGAAAGGGTATAAAATAATTTCCAGTAACTTGTTTCCATCTCTATTAACTCCAGATAATTTTTTTTTTTTCAGAACTAGAAGAGATTTTTGTTAATCTGAAAACCATATTATTTTGCATTCAATATAGGGACAATCTGAACAAAAATTATTGTCATTTCTAATTCATGCACAAATATTATGATTTCTCAAGTGATTAACTGTTTAGTTTTCTAGACTGTTGTCTGTCAGAGAAAGGAATCGAATTCTCTGGGGAGGTATCAGCAACATTGAACTAAATATAAAACATCTCAATTTCCTTTCAAGATAAAATGCAAAATAGTCAACATGGCCTAAAATCATGCACTATTTTATTTACCTATTTGTATTTTGATGAGATAGCTTAACATTTTCAATGTGGCCTTTGTAGAATGTCTTTCTAGTTTGTGTGAATATAGCTAGTGTTATATGATTAATTTCTTAGAAAACACATGCAGTCATGAAAGGCTATGATAAACTGAATACATTTGCTACAGGGCATGTTTAAAACACTACTGCTTGCAAAACCATCAGTTTGACATAGCCTGTTATAGAACAAAATAGGCCAAAACTAAAACTTGGCATGCCAGCACACTTTAATTGTGTATTTGTGAAATGATTTTTCAAACTTAGGAGCCCTTTTCACTACTTTAAAAGGAAAACCCACACATACACACAAAATTCTAACAATTCTAACACTATATTTGTTCTTTACCAACTAGCATATACCTTGTTTTAACGGTTTAAAGCGATTAAATCCCTCAAGATTGTGCATATCCAGGCATTATTGAGGAAATAAAGACACCCATCACTATTCTTCTTAAATTTTATTCCATAATAAAAAATCGAAGATGAAAGAAATAGAGTGTTCAAGAATTAAAGCAATTATTGGTCAATGTAAGGAACAGTAAACTAATTATCTGAATGATGATTAAGGACCTGGTTCATCAAAAGTAATTCTGGGTCCTCCATGGCATATTTGTAGGCTTCTACACAACAGAAATCCAGATTATCTTTTACTGAAGCAGGTCTTATATTATCTACAGAACACTTGATTTCATATTCTATTTATCCTTCTCTTTTTGTTCTTTTTCCTTCTTTTCACGTTCAGCTTTTGCTTCCTCCTCCTCATGTTGTTTTATCAACTGTTCCACCTCCTTTTGCTTCAGAACCCTTATTACTGTCTTTCCGTTCTCTCTTGTCAATGTTGCAATTTCAACTGAAACATATGGAACAGACAGCAGCGTTACATTTTGTCCTTTAGACAGAGCAATCATCAGAAGGTTAAGATCTGTGGTTACAACTGACAACAAAGCAGAAGACTCTTGTCCTGCCTCTACAAAGCAGCTTGACTGGCCAGTCAGACGGCAGCAGTCCTCTCCTGCAGCAGCGTAAGCAAGCGCATTAATACCTCTCCAGTGATTCTTCTACCAGACACACAGCCATCTCTGCTACCACAATCCCTACACTGTGGTCTAGCCCCTGGAGCTGACCAAGCTGGATTGTCCTCAACTAAACTATCCATGCCTCTTACAAAGGTTAAGGCTGAGAGCTGCTGCATCTTCTAAAAACATTTTTCACATGAAAACTAGAAATCCAATAAACTACATCTAGTGTATATAAATTCACTAGATTTTCTTTTTTTTTTAAGCAAAGGGTGTTGTCCCAGATTAGCAAACTGCTTACCTTTCTCTGCAGAGAGTTTGCTAACGTCCATGGTTTTGTTTAGAACCTTAATGGCTAATGCAAGCGCAGTCTTTAAGGTCATTTCTCCTTCTTTGTAGTCTTGCTTTAGCATTGACACAGCTGCCTATAAATTTCACATAAATTAAAATTATATCTTTGGGCAATCAACAAAACAGTTGCTTTATGCCAGATAATATCAATACAGCAGTGCTTCTACCTATTTCTGCACTAGTAGTCAACAACTCAGTTTAATTAGTACAGTGCAATTTACACCTTTTTTTTCGCTTGACTTTGAGAGGAAAAAAACCAGAACTTACAGCACTATTATTCCCAATGCATGTAGCTTTCCAGCCTCCATAATTTCCACTAGGATCACTTTGATACAGCTGAAATCCATAATGCTTATCCCAGCCAATATACAGCAATGAAACACCAAAAGGACGTTTTCCTGTTGAAAAGAAGTCAATTAGCAATCTAAATTTAGTAACAAGATTGGTCATGAGTGACAATTATTTTCTTTGATTTCCTTTTTCAAATCTATTCCTATGAACTAGGATTTAACAGACTGTTCTGCACTTCTGTTGCTTGAGATAAGCACACTAGCATTTCTTTTTAAGTCATGGCGGGGTGGGCAACAGAGGCTTATTTCATTTAACCCTAACAGCAGCTCATTTCTGCCTCCACAAATTGTAATTTGTCATTTCAGGACTTTAAATCAAAACTTAATATTTAAAGTACGTAGCTCAGCTGTTAAAGCATATAACTTAACAGTGTCAAAAGCCAGGTAAGTAAAAAGGTCATTCTTTCACACTACATATATGTAAAATACCAGAATCATCAGTTCACGTACTAAGGAACACTACTAACAACATCATATTGCTTGATCCACAGAAATAGCATTTTATAAAGTGTTACAATATTGATACCCCAACATACAGTCTTATTTCTGATTGTGCCATTATGCTGGAGGGGCCCAAAATGTTGAAAGGTTACATAGCAAACAATTCTCTGCGGGTCTTTTGAAGGCATTCACAAAATCGAAGAGCTCTCAAAGCATTCTATGCAATGGGCCAGAATCTCAGCCATCACTTTCTCAATCACTGCGAAGTAGCACCTTCAGTAGCAAAACAGTAACCATGACTACCCATTCCCCTCTTAAATTTGGCCATTGTTTTCCCGGTGTAACTTGTTACAGAAGAATTTGGTAGATCTGTCCAGACTGATGCTTCAAATTATGTAACAGAATCATTCTTTAGACTTTTAAAAGTACAATGGTTCATCACACTTCATTACCTCCAAACTGTGTGTAAGCCTGCTTGATATCACATAGTGCTGTTACCAGTTGTTCACAGGGAATGGGCTCTTGATATTGTAACAAATACCTAACAGAAAAGAGAAAAAAAAAACAGTTTTCAAAACTTGTTTTGCTGACAGTATCCTATTCCACATTTAACAAGAAACAAGCTCCTAAGTTAGAGCCTCTTTGATCTAGCTGTTATATTTCAAACAATCTACTGCTCGTCTAAACGCATGTTTGTTTTGATTTAATACATTAACAGAACTGAATCTGACATTGCAGGCAAGTAAAACCACATTAACTATGAGCAGACCTACCTCTGTGCAATCAGTCTCAGTTCATTTGTTAGAACATTGGCATCTGAAGTTATTCCTGCAACACTGCAAGCCATATCCCTGTAATAGAAGCATACAAATTAACTGAATTCCTATCATTTGCCAACAAATAGACATCTTCATACTGACTGTTCAAGAACACCTACTGTCGGGCCTGTCTGATCAAAACCACATAGCTGCCATGTAAAAGAGGTTCATCAGCTGCTGCCTTTAGGGTACGTCAAAAATATTATGTAACCTTTTTGAAAGAGCAGAGGTGGACAGCAAGAAGTAAGCAGATCAGTACATTAGTTAAATGTATAGTTCTGAGAAGAGGATCATGCCAAAGATGATTAAGTCCAGAGTGTCCTGACAGGAGCCATCAGCTACACACAGGTGCCTGACACAGCCACCAGCATATGAAGGAGCCGTATGGATGTGACAGGCCTTTAGTGGAAGGTGCTGGCTGACACATTGCCTTTGCCTAACTGAAACTTGGCAATCTCGACTTGATCGTAAGAAAAATAAGTGCTTCATGTCCTTGATTGTTTCATTAGCTCTTAATTTAAGATCCCTTTTGCCCAATGTGATAGTGCTACAAAGCTTTCACTACACAGAAAGGATTCAAGAAAAATCATCCAGATTATTTTTTCCAACTGAACTTAAGAATTTTTCAGAAGATAGAAGGGCTGGCCTAGGTGACTACTCCAGTGCACTGTTACACAGCCTCCTTGAAAATCCAGCACTTCCTACAGTTTAGCTGCTTGTAAGATCAACACAGAATGGGAGGTGACAGGATGAAAAGCTATTTGTTTGGACCTTCTGCCAAGGATGAAGCTCTACCTCCCTTACAAGCAAGACTGTAATCTGTAACACTCTCCACTCTAACTTCCAGAGAGCTAAAACAGAAGTTGTAACAGGGAGATATATAATCTCTGTTAAAATTGTGGCAAAGAAACCTAAGGCATGTTTTACCTAATTATCTTGTTGTCTTTGAATCACAAAAGAAATACAAAGAATTAGAAGAGGATGCTGAGCTAAAATAGTACAGGGATTTTTCTGTGCATTCTTTATTCTGCCCAACCAAATGGTATTTTGTAAAATTCCCAATTTTCCTAAGTGCTGCAATAACATTACCTTGTATGGGGAAGTACCAACAAACAGGCTATTCCACCTAGAAAATTCTCTTAGACATTGAAAAAAAAAGTGACACTTCTACTTTAGAAGGAGAATTACTGAAGCAAACAATGACAAAATAGTCATACCTGTCTAAAACACTGAACAAAAAGAATTAACACTTTAAATAAAATAAAACCAGGCTCAGTGCTAAAATAACTGAATAACAGCAGCGTTTCGTTACTGATAACATCACTGGACATCTGATCACCATTTCAACTTACTCATTAAGTTTGTATATTTTCTCCGAGAAAAACACTTCATCAAGCAGCTTGTGAATGTTGCGTCTCTCTGCTGCTAGCAAAACACCATCATTTGCTAGAATTCCCAAGCAAGTACCTGCATGTCCAATTGCTTCCATTGCATACTCAACCTGGTACAAGCGACCTAGGAAAGGATTTAAAGTAGTAACATCAAAAAAGTAACACTGAACAAGACCAAGTACACAAGGTGACATAAATTTGCAAGAATCTGGCAGATGCTCATTGTACAACCTAGTCTTACTTCTTCAGTCAATTACCAGTTGATAGTAAATTAATTGGTTGAAAAGGAGGAAGGAGTCAGAGAAGGAAAATCCACAAATCTGGTAAGGTAATACAGGGCGTTGCTAATGTGGAAAAAAACCCTTTCTTTTATCAAAGGAAAAAAAAATATCTACAGAACTCTCTGCTACAGTAGGAGAAGTCAAAATGGATCTTCAATAATCAAAGAAGATATTTGATACTAGACTTTGAGCCCATTCCATCTAAGAAACAGGAAAACATGGCTTGTACATCCTTGTTTCAGCATGTGTAAGAATAACAAGGAGAGGTGTGATTGCACCAGCAGGACACGATGCATTCTCAGGGGGAGGGGAGGAGCAGTAACAAAATCCATCCATACTCAAACGAAAGATGAACGGTGAAGATTTGCTCAAGTTATTTCAAAACATGGCAGGTGGTATTACTCACTAATGGGGTACGGTCTCATTATTGCTCGCATTAGAATGAATTTGGAAGTCTCCACTTTGGACCCTGGGTGTCTTTACAGAATTGGGCACTACTTCTAGCAGGTAAATACGATTTCTGTAAATCACATATGGATGGAAACACGCTATAAACAACCAACCTTTATATAAGTAGTTTGTTATTTAGTTTTGAGAAGATGGATAGAACAGTCAGAGTTTACTTGAAAGTGTGGGGTTAAAAAATACCTTCTGGAGAAAATATGGTAGTTCTGGAGTCATATCTTCGAGACTGTAAAAAGCGACAGCTTATTAAATATCATTCCCTTGTCAGAAAACAACAATCTAAAATCAGCGACGCTCTGAGCCGCACATAAAAACCCCAATCGCTTAGTGACCTCGCTTCGGTACCCAGGGTTTGAGGGTTACGCCGCTACCCTTACACCCGCCGGCCTGGCCCACAGCCCCCGCTGTGCCCGCACCTCCCCCTCATCCCGCCCCGCCGGGGCTCACCGGGGCCCCTCCGCGGCGCCACCGCCCCTCGCCTCGCCACACGCTGCAGCCGGCCCGCGGCTCGGCAAAGCCCGGGGGAGAAAGGGCCCGGCCCGCCGTTGCCACTCACCATCGTGCCGGGGACGCGCTACAGGCAGAACGGAAGCGGCCTGCAAGACAGCACAACGCACGTTAACCGGCACCGCCCGGCCCCGGCCCGAGCCCAAGAGGGCGCTGCCGCCGCGGCCGCAGTGCAGAGTCATCCTCACCGCGGCGGAAAGCGGGGGCCTCGCCACCTCCCACCGCGCGCAGAGGCCCGCCCCGCTCTCCCCCAGCCCGCCCGCCCGCCCTCACTCACGGCAGGCCGGAGGGGGCCGATCTGCCGGGGAGGGCGACCGAGTCCCGTCCGGTGGGGAAGAACCGGGCGCTACGGCCGCGCCCAAACCTTCACCGCTGCGTCGGAAATGGCCGCCGCGCCTGCGCGCTGCCGCGTGCCGGACTAGGGCGGGGCCTGGCCTTCCTTCCCCCTACGGCCGGCGGGCGGGGCGGGCGCTCATGCACGTACCCGTGCGGCGCTGGGGTCGGCCCGCGCCGCCCTAACGGTTCATCCGCGCGGCCGCCCTAACGGCTGTCCGCGCGGCGCAGGGCCGGGCCCGGCGGCACCTCCCCCTCGGCGCTGTGAGGAGGGGCGGCCCGTACCGCCCCGACGCCGACGCCCCCCCCCGCCGCCAGCGGGGCCAAAGCGCCCCGGAGGGCCGTGAGGCGGGTCCGCGGAGGCGGGGAAAGTGACCACCGCCTCAGGGAGGAGAGCGAGACCCCCGCCCTGATCCTGCCCAGCCCCTGGTGCGGACAGACAGCGGTGGACGCGCTCCGGCGCAGGCAGCGCCGCCTTTATTGCAACAGGGTCGGGTGTCACTGTGCAAGTACCTCAGCAGCCATGGATCTACTGGGCAGGTGCGCGGTTGGTATATGCTTCGGCAGTCTCAAACCATGTCTTCTCTACAGCTGCTTGGCCCACCTCGAACATTGTCATTAAGTGTTTCCATCCGGTTTTGGCTGTGATCATGAGGTATTCCTTATTCTCTGGGTACAGCAGAGCCGTGTGGGCTGCTATGACGAGGGACTGGGAAAACCTCCCGCATACCAAAAGAAAGAGGGCACCTCTCTCCTCCTCTGTGAGGGGCAGGATGCTTTCAAACCCTGCCAGAACGTGCCCTCCGACACTTAGAGGATCTGGGCTCTCAATCATCATGTACATGATAGCTATTGCAATTTCAAATACATAATACCCATAACTCATGTCACCAAAATCCAGGATGCCGGACACTCTGTACTGAGGATTCTCCAGGGAAGCAGAACTGGAGTCTACTAGAATGTTGTGGTCATTAAGATCTCCATGATTGATACCTAAACACGGAAGAAACAGAAACAGTATTTAATAATCATTGAACAGCAAAATCTAGCTTTTTTGTGTTTTGGTGTTTTCCATTTCTCCATGAAACAGCTTTGAAAAGATGCACAGAGGCTCAAACTAACACTCAACTATCAAACCATACTAGTTGCCTTCAGCATCAAGCGTTGCCTTTCACGGCCTTACTGCTTCCTAGGAACCTCCATTCCACTAGCAGGTGACCAGAAAGCAATTGATAAAGGGAGCGTTGCGAGATCTTATTCTGGGGCTGGTACTACCTGTGATACGCTACGTGTTTTCCAAACACAGAACAGCAGTTTTCAAATGATCATCAACATCAATGTGTGTGAGTTGAGTTCCAGAAATATGATTAAATAGTTATTTGGGCCTTTATGAAAGGAAGTAGCGTACTCCATATATTAAGATGATATAACACCTTATCTGGAAGCAAACTCATCAGAAAGATCAAGAACCGAACCTGACTCGGGACAGCACTTTCCTCCTGGCTTATTCTGCACTGTGTTCATTCAGCACAGTATTTGCACATGTCTAACTAGGGATAAAGGAGACTTTTTTTTTTTTTTTTGCCTTCTCCACAGACCCAAACTCCTGCAAGAAATTTCAGTGTCTCAATTCAACATAATTACAATGAGAATAAAATACTCACAGGCTCGAAAACTGCTTAGCTTGGGTATTACTTTCCCTTTAAACTGCTCAATAACTTGTTCCACAACTTCACGGTATTTGTTCTGGCCCAAAGCATAAATGTACTGATCTAGAAGGGGAACGTTTGCCAGGTTCCAAATGAACTGACCTCGATGCAGACTTTTTACTGATGGATGATGGAATTTCTTTGGAAAAAGCAGAAGACAAAATAGTCCGTAAGTAAAAATCCCGGGTTTATGATTAAAGGGCTTGATTCAAAGCCCCTATTAACTTTAACAGGTTCCTATTGAGACTCACTGAAAAGCACCATGATTTTGACTATTGCTTTATATCAACAAGTAAAAGAATGACCAGAAGAATGATTAAGGCAAGCATCTTGATATCTACATACAACCATAGTTTTTTCCCCATTCTTGAGATAAAAAGATTAAGTCATTCGTCACTTGAATAATTTAAAATTGATACTGACTTTCTGTAATGTGCCATTATGTAGCACCTTTGAGGCCTTGCCAAGGCTAGAGTCCCACACTGGCAGAGCCTGGATTGCACAGCTGGCGCTACAGAAAGCGGTCGGAGCAGAAGAGACACAAAACCTGCTGGTGTGCTGGGAACAGGCACACTCTCTGCATGTAAAGGTGTCACCTTGTGGGGACAAGCCTTAGGATCCTGAGGACAGAAGTACTTTATGGAAATACTGGACAGAGCTTTATTCTTACAAAAATTTGCCTTTGTACATCCAGGTAACCTAAATATTTAAAAAAAACCAAGGTCCCTAACCTCTCTCTCACTAGCAAATGAAAAAGGTGGTTTGGAAAGTGACATTCAGGGAGGAAAAGCATATCTCCCACTACATACCATGCTTATCCTTGAATCCTTTAATGCTTATTAAGGCAGCTTGTGGGCTGGATTCTACCAGTGCATAGGGCAAATAAAAAAAAAACTTCCCACAAGAGTAGCTGGCTTCCTCTTAAAAAGAAACCCATGCTTGTCGTCAAGGCTCTTAAAGATAGCTAAATGATACTCAAAACAGGAACCATGTGTGAAAAAGTAAGGAACAAGATCAAGCCTAAACCAAAATCACAACACAGGGTCCTTAGTGCTGTGTAAAGCCCCACATTGGCAGGGAGAATGCCATCTTGGTAAGCAAGCCCTGCAATCTTCACAGCACAAATCAGGTATTCCGCAAGCTATAAATGGGTTACCAGGTGTGTGAAGGGTAATAAAAAGTCATGAGCCCTTGTTACTGTAAAGCCATAGTCACTTTCCAGCCATAAACTTAACCAGAGGATGTGAGGCACATCCCAGCAAAAGGAGACTCCAGCAGAGAAAGCGGGGGAATACGATTTTGTGCACAAAACAAAGCATGGCACATTGCTTTGCTATCAAGTGGACAAAATAAATTAACTGGCTAGAAAAGACAGGCTGTATTTTCTTTTCTGTCATCAGAAAACTTAATACCTTAGGTATTCTTTTTAATATCAATGATATTTTGAAGTTCTGACAATAATGATTGTAATTTTCTTTCTTTTAAATGACAGTCCTTGATAAATGATAATCCATATGTTAAGGGCACAAAGAACCTATGCCATCAAAATTTGCCTTCTCATCAACTGTTTCCTCCTTGGCAGGGCAAGTCACAGGCATATTTTGAGACTAGCTGGTCTATTTAAATTGTTTTAATCGCATTATAAGAGCATGACCAGTATTGAAAGTGACAGTAAATTATCTTTCCCAATTGAAAAATGCTCTTGTCATTTAAGACTGTGGTTAGTAAAGCTCACAATTCACATTTCATAATTGTCTGAAGCCAGTAACCAGAACTTTGAGAAGGAAAGGTTAATGAAAGGCAATAAATAATGCAAGAGTTCTTTTATGTATCAAACTTAATCACAGGCTGATTTATCAGCTTTATTATCCTGTATAATTACAGAGTAAAGAAACAACTTCTCCTTTGCATTAAGATTGACTGGAAGCGGTACAAATGAGAGGAGTGTCACAAATCTCTGTTCATTAGCACAGCTGGCATTGTAGAGAAGGAACCAACTGCTACCAATGTTAAACGGTCACAGTTCTAATGACCAGGAGAAAGAGAGCAAGTGAAAAAGAATTCAAAATAATAGATCAGCCAGCTGTGCCTGATGTGCATTATTCAAAAATGCTTTAAAACAAGTTTTACATGCTTTTAATTTGGGCAGCCTCGGGTTTGCTCTCCTTATTTGCCAGGTTTGAAACACCAAACAGGTGAGTTTTGCATAAGTAAAAAGAAATCTTTATCTCTCTGTTCATGGTACAAAAACGCATTGCAAAAGGATCACCGATACCAAGTCATAAGCACCAACTGGTGTCGTTACTTGCGGAAATGCTTTAGTAACAGCCAGCTTGGAGGTTGGCACCTGAAAGATGAGTTAAACTGACATCTGCATTCACCAACCTGAATTTGGCAGGTCAGGAAAGCAGACAGCAAGCACAAGAAGAAATACAGAGGAGAAATTACTTGACAAAGAAGTCTGTGAGCCCAGAGCAACGAAAACTCACCTCTGAGAGAGCTTTATCCAAATTGGCAGCTAGCTTACCAATCTCATAGAAAATCTGAGCGTTTGTAGCAATTTTTGCTACAGGCTTGCCTGGCAGGTAAGTCAGCAGTCTGACCATGTACTTTTTGTTCCCAGGTCCAGTGTCTAACAAGCAAAGAGAAATGCAGTCAGTTGCTTTGATATACGCCATGGAGTATTAGTTAATGCAAGAGGCAAAACAGGTTTATCCCAGCGTAGAAGGCATCAGCTGTAGCTGATAAACAGATTTCGTTCCAAGATTTTATTTACCAGAATGTTGTACAATGATGTGCAAACCTTAACCCACTTGCAATCTATGCTGGACGTCTAGTCCTTGTGCTTGGAATCAACCCTGCATACAGCAGGTTCTCCCCAGTGCCCACAGGCACCTGCTCACACAGTTTGGCAGCAGAACAGCAGGTCTCAGGAACCCCAGCTTTTGTATAGAAATTATAGTGAAAATAAAAGCAAAATGTCAACACAACCTTTCTTCCAAGTGCTGTTAAAGCAATTTGTTCTGGCATCATAGATGGGCTAGAACTGCATTTTACACCGTTCCACAGGCAAATAATTTGTAACATCATTTAGTCAATGGGGCCTTTTTTCCCCCCTTTTCTTGTGCACGGACAGATCAGATCAATGTTTTCTCCAATTCATTATACTGAAGTTATTTCCTAAGTGTTTTCATAGTTAATGATTACTCCCTTTGACTTGCTTTGCTTCTGGTATTTTAAGTTTGAACTATTTTGGCTGGACATACAGGTCACCTGACACATATTCCCTAATATTTAAAAAGAAGCCTAGAGTTTTACTTTAGTATATATACAGCATGCCATATAGCAAGCTGAGGGTGATTGCAGGGCAGTAAAGGTGCTCGTAATTGCTCACCTCCTGACTCCAGAGACATGATGTTACCATCTTTTGTAAGATAAGGTGTAGCTGAAGGAAAGCCTTCAGCGCTGAGAAACATCATGGCCTGGGTCTGCGCCTCAATGAGATCAGGCTCCTGGCTGTCTTCCGAATTGGTGATTTTGAGGACATACTCATCAGAACCTTCAGCCACACCTTTGTTTCTTGAGACACGCAAGTGGAAATTCTGATCGTCGTAGCTGGGAAGCGGCCTGATCCAAGACACCTTTAATCCAAACACCCTATCGACCAATTCCCTCGCTTCTTTTTCACCAAGTGCTGGTTTGGTGAATGTCTGGGGTTGACAGTCATTTCCAGAAGACATTGTGTCTCTAGGAGAAAAAGAAAAGCTGGATAATCTGTATTTTGACATCAGAAGCAGTAATTACCGCCACAAAATACATTCACATACTGGAGAGGAGTTTCTTATGTTTATTAAACAAGCAAAGAAAACCCACTAAGCCAGTCCAGGTTTCTTACATCACGGCTTCTTGTCAACTACTCAGTCTGTAGCCCGCCACAAGAGAGTCTTCTACAGAGGTGCACTCAATCTGTTCAGAACAAGGAAATATGAAAAGCTTATTAACTAGGAGTACTTTTATTAACTAATTTCCAGTAGCAGCCTAACCTGGTAACTTGCTAAACAGGAATGATTTCCTAAGGAACAGAGTTGCTGAATCCCTGTTCAGGAAGTTCTAAAGTCACGTCTGCAAAAGACAAGAAACATTTGAGTAGATTATAATGTTAAAGTAGCTGTAAATCTTCAGCATTCCCGCGTTAGGAAACGCACAGCAAACCTACAGACGCTCGCCGGTCTCCGGCCCGCTCCAGGTCTGGAAGGGCCGAGCCGCGGCCTCCGCTCTGCGCAGACGAGCAACCCTTGGACCCTGCGGAAGCCTCTACACCTTTGTCCCGCCCGGGACTTCCAGGGGCCGCCGGAGGGAGGGCGGCCGCCTGCCGGGGACCCCGCCGGCCCACCCGCTTCTTGCCTGAGACGCCTCGCGTTAAGAGGAGCGCGGCCCTGCGCCCCGGCCCTGCCGGACAGCGCGGCGGGCGCTGCCTCTGTTCCCGGCTGCCGGCGCCCTCCTCCCGCCGCCGGGCCCTCCGAGACCCCGGGGCGGCCCCCCACACTGGGCCGGGCCCTGCGGCGGGCGGCCGGGCCGGGAGCCGGAACAATCCCGGCGGCTGGCAGCCGGCCCCCGGCCTGCGGGCACGGCGCCCCGGGCAGAGAGCAGGCGAAGCCAGGCTGGTGGCTGCCTGCTCAGGCCTGTACCGCGGTATCATTGCTTGTTTTCAAACAGCGCGAGAGGGAAGGAAGCGTACGACTTCCTGCCGGAATGGGAAAACGCTTTAGAAAAAAAGTGCTCCCACTGCTATTGGGAGAAACAGATTTACATTTGATTATTTTGTTTATATCCTTTTGTCAGCACACAAGATCAAAAACTCTACCGACTGTTTTGACAGAGGATCATTTATCTGTAACAAACCTAACACACCTTTCCCAGGACGTCCTTTAGACTGTTCTGGAGTTCAGATTGGGAATGCTTGTCCAGTCCCAGAGAATTTTAGACTTAATTAAAATAGTTACAAACCTCAGTCCCCCACCCATACTAACTTTCAAGATCAATATATCAATCTCTTCTGAAATTCCTAATAAAAGGGAAAAAAGTAGTCTTCTGCAATATTTGAGATGCCACTATGACAGAATTAGGAATTCGAGGAAAAGAAGATTTAGAAAAGGCTTACTGAAGTTAAAAAAAAAAATAAATCTTGGTCTAAAGTAAACCTGTTATTGAGGATTTCCCCAATAAGCAAATATAAGTTCCTTGGATTCTGCCCCCCCCAGTTTCCAAACAGATGTTACTAAACACTTTGATTGGCTAACTCATACATATTTTGACCTACTTCACTCTCCACCCTCCCAGCCCCCCAAGAAATCACACAAGCAAGTTTTTGCAAGAATAAAAGAGCTCCAGAAAATATTTAGGGTTCCCTCTCCCAATTTCAGAGGCTGACTGAAGGTTTAGCTTACTGGAACAAAACTGATAGAGCAGGAAAGCATTCTTGCTATGCTTGTGACTTTAAGATACATAGCAGGTTACAGGAAAATCAGAATATAGTCATTCTCTCTGTAAACAAAACTACAATGCATTTTGCAGATCTGTACCTTGTTAGTCTCGCCTTAGTTTCCAGACAGTAGTGCCAAGACTTAACACCTACAGACTTCCACCTATGGGCTTCCACGCTTCT
Source organism: Burhinus oedicnemus (assembly GCA_008921705.1). Classification (NCBI taxonomy): domain Eukaryota; kingdom Metazoa; phylum Chordata; class Aves; order Charadriiformes; family Burhinidae; genus Burhinus; species Burhinus oedicnemus. Next base: position 1,009,658 of record VFFE01008751.1, read on the forward strand.
CCTGCTGGCCCAGCACACTGCCTTTGGGAGGCAATGCACAGGACTGGGGTTGTACTTTGGCCTCTTATCTGTAAGAAAGATAAGACTTGAATGATTTAGCATCTCTGTGCTGGGTGCAAGTCTAATGCCTCTTCTGAAAGCGAGTGTTCAGAGACAGGTCAGTTTCGGACACCCCCAAATCACTTTTGAAGGTCTTGTCATATCTGTAAACTCTACGTGCTAATGTAACCTTGCTCAACAGCTTGATTTAATACAGGATTTGATCTCAACTCTAAATTAGACATTTTTCTGAAGAAAAAAAATAATTACTCAAAAAGCATTTGCTATAGTTACAATACCCAAACTAGTATCTGGAGCTCAGCTAACAAAGAAAACCTTTCTAAACCAACTAAACATGCTTTGGAAGCCCACATGAGAGACACTCCTAACAAGAACACGAAACATGCATAATTAGACCCTTTTCCTTATTCACCCCACCCTTTCATACATACTTACATTCCCATTTTAAGTGTATTCCGTACTATCTATTCAAAATAGATTGTAACATGTGAGAACTGTGATACAATTTTCTTTATTAAAAATAATTTACAGCATCGGTAACATTTTATGCACAAATGTCATCATTTGAACTTAAGGTATCTCTATACAATGCTTACTGAACTTAAAACTTACACTGTTCTGTTGGCTTTAAACAGCAGACATTTATTTGCAGTTGCTTAAATATGATTAATATACATAGTTTCATGTCCTTATATTTAGGTGTAAAATGTATAAACATCAACACTATCCCAAAGCTTTGTAGTTTGGGAGGGGGAGGGAGGAAGGGGGGCACAAGAAGAGAAAACATTTAGAAAAATTGGAACAGATTCTCCTCCGAATCAAACTGGAGAGAGAACTCTAGGTTAAATACATCTAACACACTGAGTCACTTCTTCAAAAAGGTACATTTCCTCCTATGTTTTAGGATACTACAAAGAGGTCTATTTGAACAGTGGCGTTTTGTGTGTGATCACAGTAATCCTCCGACTGTGCCACATCCCGCAACTGCCAGGAAGCAGATGTCACCCTTGCCCATCTAAAGCTCCTAGGATCCTAGCAGTGTGTCCAAAGTTAAACATCTTCCCTTTGCTGCTGGGCTGTTGAACTGGACTTTGCAACGTTCACTGCTGCATGAGGGAGAGGGGACAGGCACATTACCATGGATAATCAGGCAAGCGTTACCTTCGCTGGCAGTTCACTACCACGTGAGAAGCAGGAGATACGTACACAAGTGGTGCTGTTCCTCGCGGCGCCCACTACACTTCAGGCATACAGATCTTAAGGGTAGGGGTCAGTCTGCACGACTCACAAAGACGCTATTGACCTCAGCATATTTTTGCAGTGGACCCACTGCAGCAGCAATAGCGGGAGCCTAAAGTTGACCAGCATCTGCGCCAAAGCACAGCCCAAAAGCTGTCTGTCATTGATTTTAAGACAGAGGAATGCAGCAGAATTAAAGTAGTTGCTATGGTGATGAAACCCATCATCTCTCTTAAAAGAGACAACTAGCTTTATTGGTGACAACTTGCTGGTAAGTCACATCCCTTGAAATTGCACTTAACTTCACAATACTGATTTACCTTGACATGGCTTCTGACACTTCTCTTGACATGTCTCCTTCTGAAGCGAGGAGTGTGTTACGGCGCTAGAGAAGGTGGGAGGCTCTGTTCCCTTCAAGCATCAGCAGTTACACAAGTTTTAAATAGGCTTTGAGTTGTGTTTCTCTATTTATCATCTGCACGAGGCATCAGTACATTCCAGCACTAAATTCCTATTTGCTCCCCAATAACAAACATACATTTTCTTGAACTAAATCAAGAACATGCCTTTGAGCTGGGGAAAAAAAAATAGTATTTAGACACTGTTTAACAAGAAATAAGACTCTCTCAATAATTCTGGATAAAATTACCAAAAGTGTACCACAGAACAGAAACTCATTCAGCATTCAGTTGAATATAGTAACCAAAAATGCATTGATGTATCGCCCGTATCAGTGATAGGAGTCACTGGAATGTTTTTTATCTCGACTAAAAGAAAACCGCAGCAAAACTAGTGAAATATAAAAACAGATTATACAGCATTTAAAACTTTTAGGGAACTTTGTCCAATAAAATAAAAAAGGTGTATTAAAGTTATGCCAGTGAAGTCAAATTAATTTGGAATTTTAACTGTCAAAAAATTAATATATTGCAATGATACAATTACATCAGGGCTTTTTTTATGTCGTTTTTTTCCTAAAGGAATGTCAGAAATATACTACTTAAAGATTTGAATGGTGCATCTGTTAAGTTTGCAAGTCAACTAGCTTAGTGTCTGGTTATAAACTGAAAGCACACGTAGCAAAGCTAATATAGTCCTCTTGGAAGTTTTGATATTTAAGACAATGTTTATCAAGAGCAAAAAAAATCTTAAAGCAGAATCTTGACAATTCATAGGCAAGTTATTGCAGTTTTGTTCTCCAAAATAAATTAATCTCTACATAAACCGTAAGCAGTATTATGAAGCTTTTCAAGACACAGGAGCACAGAAACAGCATCTTGAAGCTGAAGACTCACTTGCACAGATTAGAAGCTATCACTGCCTAGTTAAGCAGTGAAACAAGCCCTTTTGCAGAAACTGTGCATGTTCTGTTAATATTAAATACGGAACAGGGTTTTTACTGTCAATGTGCTGACAATTAAATTTATCAAAGTTGCAATGGTGTAAAAGAGCCAGATTTGTTCAGTATTCTGATCTCCATCAGAGGACTGTGATGCTTGTTTGGGAGAGCTGTAAACTAACAGCATATTAGAAAGCATGAAAAGGCAGTATGACTGCCTCTGCTATGTAACATTTGACACGTCAGCATAACTTACTAGACACAGGTTGTATTTAAAGCAGAGGAATTTAAACAGCTCTAATAAATGGTTTTAAAGATTTTTAAAGGTTAAAATACTAAGAGGAGGTGCTTTGTCTAATGATTTTGCAGACAGTACAGTAAAAACTGATGTCAGAAATGACAAACTGCATCCCTTGCAGGAGATATGACAAACTCCAATGAAAAGACACTGCAGCTTGTCAAAACGCTGGGGTGCTACACTTAACCTGCATGAACAAAATAACTGCGACCATTTTTTTTAAATGCAGAGATGTTTCCCATACTTCTAAGCACACAGTATTTCATAGCATGAGCAGTTTTAAATCTGGATCCAGATGAAATATAGTCCCATAATAAAGGTAAGAAAGTCACGATCTGTGATACAGGATACCATGGGCCTCATGTGGACTGCTTTTTGTTCAGCACATAACCTAAAGAGCAAGAAATTCAAAACTGAGTATCTGTTTTAAGCGCTGGATGCAAAAAAAACCCAACCAACCAACACCTTTTTGGCCTTTAACATTCCATACCATGTGCTACCCTTAAACCAATAAACAGCAGTACACAGATTTACAGTGGAAACAACTGCAGAAAATCTTCTTACATAATAATCTTCAGCACAATCAGTTTCAGATTTCGCATAGTTTATTTACAAAATGGTCTGATAAAACATCCCCGCCATACTTACAGCTCTCTGCCACAATACACATGTTGATTTTAGCAATGTTTAATAGCACCATTAGAATATTATTTAAAATCAGGAAGGATCTTGTTGCAGTTACAATGATTCACAATCTTTTACATCCATGGACGAAGTAACTTTGAGCACACTAGGACTGTTTGCAGTTCCACAGTACAGATTCCTGGGTTCACACAAGGCATTTTCAGAATTACCAGTTATGCAAGGTACCCATAGAGTCAGTAGCTACTATAAGAATCTTCGAGCCACAAAGTTTAGACTTCCACCATATTTATATAAAGTTATCTCCACATCGTTTTCAAACAAGGCAATCACGCTGAATACTTTTCCAGTGCTTGTCTTCAAAAAAAAAAAAAAGGGAAAAAAAAAAAGGAGAGAACAAGAACAATTAAGATTTTTGCTTTCACTTCCCCTTGCTTATCCTCAGTTAACAGTCTAACCCCAAGTTTTGTTAAACACAAGCAAATTGAACCCGCTTATCTGCCACTGCTGGGAACAGAATGAAGGCTTATTTTACTGCACAGTTTAGATCCAGCTGGGGGTGTGCTACATACCTATTGATAACAGAGAAAACACCATGTCCCTAAGATGGCACAAAGTCTGTTATTATGGGCATATGGTTCCTTTACACAGAATAGAAAGCTGATGCCTCTCAAATAATCGTACTCTTGTCTTTAAAAGGGCCTGAATGAGAGACGAGACTCAATTCTACTCTAATACAGTGCCCATATGGGGGGAAAACAATGCCCAAAAGAACAATCAAGAATTTCAGGTTGCATAATAAGTCGCATAGAAAGAACACGTGCATACGTACTTTGGGAAACTTCAATAGCCATGACCAACTTCAGGCAAGACTATAGGCTTACTTTCAGAGAGAATTAAGGTTTTTGTATTTTTCCTGCTTTCCATCATCAGGATTAAGTTTTCTTTCTGTGCTTTCGATTGTCAGCACATTCATCAGAGAAATTAAAAAAATATTGCAAAGATACCTTAATATCCAAAGTCATTCCGGGCAATAGCTCTGGGGGGAACAATATAGAAAATTGCTCTCTGCCAGTGAGACCCAAAGTACTTGGATTTTCCCCAGGAAGAAACTGAAGTGGAGCTATGCCAATTCCAATCAACTGACTTTTATGAACCTTCTCATAGCTTTCAGCTAGGACAGCTTTAACACCCTGCAAAAACACAAGTGATTTTGTATTTCAGTACAGCAGTAGAGTGAAATGCAAAAGTAAGCTTCAAATACATATTCTGTCCAAAAAGTCTTGCAATTCAAACTGAAGAGTAAAGAGAGTGTGCTTTGTACGAGTCCTGTAAGTAGGCAACACCTTTTAGCTTTACAGCTAGATGGAAGCAAACAGGCCAGAGCAGGTCCATACAGTATGAAATGGAGTTTTATAACAGACAGTGACCATGCTGTAGTTCGCAGGCAGGAAATCCCAGACCAAATGTAATTGCTTCCATTACTCCACATGAATAAATGACCGACTCTGAATATTAGTGGAAATTAGTCTCCAATAGCTAGATATTTAATACCCCACAGACACCAAACAGAAGTCAGCACGAGATAAATGTCTAATTTATCTCAAAGTCTGGAGTCTAAGATGATAAGTTACGTACTTTGGAAATTCAGATTTATCCTGACTAGTAATTCTCTTCTACAAAGATTCTAGCAAAGAAATTATTGAGAAATATTATATTCAAGACTGAGGACAGTTTCTAAACACAATCATGCCCAAAATTAAACAATGTGTTTTTAGATATTTCCAGAAAAAACAAAAACACACCCCCAAACCCAAACAAACCAGCAGTACCAGTAGAAAAGGCCCCTTTGCAGCCCAGTCTCTTGAGCTACCCAGTCCATACTTCTTTCCTGCTAGAATAATTACAGGGATGCCTTCTTTCTGGTACAACTCTGCTGCTTCAAACACATCTAGCTGTGGAATAACAAAGTGAAATAGTTGGAGTGAGTTCTAGATCTGCATCACAATTTCAGATTAGCTATGCAAACAAATATCTTTTTACCGTTTGTCCCGATGGGAAGTGAATTGTTTTAGGAGCTGGTTTTCCTATGAACTTATTCAGAAGCTTGATATTTGCAAAGGTACCTCTTGTCATCACAGCATCGTTACCTCTTCGAGCTCCGTAAGAGTTGAATTCACGAGGTGTGAGTCTAGAATAAAAAGAATATTTAAAAGGGAATCAATTATTTTTAAGATTATCTGGTTTAAAACAGTATTACGATTTTTGTAATAATTATTGCGGCATCTCTAAATTTTCAGTGCAAGATGTAAAGAACTATTCGTCCAACAAATATAATTATTATAAATTATGAACAAAACGTGTAAATCATTGCTGAATTATTCATGAGGAAAGCTGCCATTTTAAATTCATTTTCTACGACTTCATTATAAAGTCCTACGAGCACTATGGTACTTACAGCAGAATATGGGGAGACTGTTCTAGAAAACAAGCCTGTTTATTAATCCTCTTAACCTCTACCAGCATATTTATTAACAAGCATTGTACCAAAATGAGAGCGTTACTCATAAATCAAATGACTGTCCTGAGATAAAGGCCCATTAATTCTTTTTTTCTTGTAATGCTACTCATTCAGACTGAATGCAATAGTTAGAAAGAGGAGTCCACGCCACAGGCTACTACTTTGTCATGCTTCACTGATCCTGTAATAATAATACACCTTTGCAATACAACCCAATTTAATTTCCAAAATATTCAGCAGAGGTGTAACACTGAATAGCTCACCACCGCATTGTGTTCTGCATCTTTTCAGAATTTCAGCGGAGGTGAAAGGCACCCAGTACTGCTGCAGGATGCTCACAGATGCAGAGATAAGTCAGAGCACCAATTGCACTCGTTTATTAAACTGGGCTTAGTTTTTTCAAACCATGTATGTTTCTAGAGCTTCTGATCTGTTCTGTGCATCTATCTGACTGTTCTTGAGGCCAATGACAGTGACTAACCTCACACTAACAGGAGATCAGTCACCTGATTTGTAAATTAGTAAATGATTTTTGCTTTGGCATGCATTTGGCAGTAGACGTTACTGTAATGACAGCTATGAGGAGGAGTTCTTTAAGAGTATGTCTCAGCTGTTTGTGGTAGCCTTAGCCAGAGAGTGCAAGAAAGGTGATTACTGGGATTGCAAGACAGGTGATTACTTACGAACGCCAGTAACAGTTACTATTTTGCTTATCCACATACAATCTCCACTTTTTGCAGACCAGAATTTATAAAGGAAAGCAACAGTACTGATCAATGTGAAGCACTCCTCTGATATTGTTAAAGCTGTTTAATACGAGAAGCCCTTACCCTTTGTTGGTCAGATACTTAGCAGCAGCACTACTCCTTGCGATGCTTCCAGCAGGGGATATGTGATCTGTTGTTACAGAATCTCCCAAATAGAGCAAGACATGGGCATTTTCAATCGGTTGTGGTGAAACTGGTTCTTTGGCCTAAAAGGGAAGGGGTGGGGGGAACAACAGCAACAAAAATGAAGAAACACATTTTTCTTCCAAGATCCTTAGAGACATAAAACATATCTGCAATACACGAAGGCACACGATGTACAGGCTCCACTCATTGCAGAGATACAAATAGTACTTAAAAGACTGAAAAATATTAGTGATAATCAAATTTGTTACTTAAACATTGAAGCTTTACTGGAATAGCTATTCCTTTACTTAAATGTAATGCATATAATCTGGTGGATGGGTCCAATGTACTTACAAGTTTATCAAAAAAGGAAGGACATCTGATATAAGTAGATTTTAAATCCCAGGGAAATAAAGTTGACTCAGGTGCTTCCAGTAAATGCCATCGTTTGTTTCCTTTCTACAAAAAAGAAAATTAACAAGAAGTAGAAAAATTGGTTTATGATCTTTTTACATTCTGAAACCAAAGACTAACTGCTGATTTTCTTTTTAATTTCTATTATATACTACGAGTTACCTCATTGGATATTACTTAAGAATCACTATTTAATACAAGTATCCATCTCAGTTAAGTCCTCCTTTACGGTGATGGAAATAACCGACAAGCCAATCATATTTAACTGGAAGATATTATAAAGCTACAATAAAATGCCATCTTTAAGTTACATAGAACAGAAGACCATTCTTACCTCCATTTTTTCTTTCAATTCGTTGAACATGGATGATATCACACACTCTTCCTCCACTGTATGAAGTTCTCTTCTGGTGGGCCAAATATCTCGTAAGTATATACTTTTGCCATTAAAGCCAGTGCCTGAGTAAGATTTTAAACAGAATAGTAATTTTGAAGAATAAAATATTAGACTTTACATTTATATTAGAATATTAATATGAATATATTCAAGTCTTCAGAGATGGTACCAGATATGCAACGAATTTCATCAGTTAAGTGGAGGCTTTGCTTTAGCTATGAGCAACACCAAACATGAGTGTGCTTTCTTTTCAAATATACTGGTTTTGTATGCTGAAATGCATGTGAAGAAACCTTTTCTATGTATGCGTTAGATGCAGAAATAGAAGACGTAAGGAAATACTTACCCAAAGGCTCAGTTTCAAAGTCTATTCTAACAGTGCCTGCAATAGCATAAGCAACTACTAGCGGTGGAGAAGCAAGGTAGTTGGCACGGACACAGTCACAGAGACGTCCTTCAAAGTTCTTTGTTCCAGACAATACTCCACAGGCAATTATATCACCCTGAAAGGCAGACCCATATATATTTTTCTGGGACTTTGTGGTACTTCAACAGCTTGTGCCATTTTTTGTTGACTAAGTCAGATGCACTTTTAGCATTTCACTTGAAATATTTATTGTAACACTCCAATGTAAAGGCATTTTGTTCTCTGCTGCTACCCTTTCTCATTCTTCTCCTTCTCACTCTTGACCCTCTGGATGTGTCCTCCAGCCACTTCAGTGAGCTCCTCTCCTGCCTTTTATTTCTTGTATTTTTCTTCTGCTTCACAGCTCGTTAAAAAAAATCACTCAGCGTATAGCTCTACAGAACCCTCCTCTTCACTTATGCTACAAAATCTACATGTTGCATCCTCCATAAGATTAGATGCTATGCATTTATGTCGTAATTTCTACCTGTACGCTACAAATACTATTTATTATGTTTATCGTACATAGCAATGAATTCCTATTGTGTCCCTCTGACATGCAGGTGTGCAGAAACGTCATGCAAAGTCCAAACCAACAATAAAGTATATTTGGCATGGATTATTGTATTTCTTGATTGCTTAACTGGGTAAGACCTATATTTCTGTATTCAACAAGCCTTAGTGCTTTACCTGTTTTATTGCATTCCTGATGGCTTCTGGCAAGGGGGCAGTGTTTCCAACACAGGTTGAACACCCATAACCAACAACCTCAAATCTACATTGGAAAAAAACAATGAAGTGGCACATTAAATGATCACAAGCAACTTGTTAGCAAAACAGCTTTTTCTTTTATTAGCAATCACTATGAAGATTTTTTTTTTCTCCCCTTTGACAATTAGACTTTTTAGGAAGTGAAGAGCAGACACTACATCTCACTGACCAAGCAGGAAGATACAAAGTAACACATTTGTAGTCGATCAAGGTAAGTCAAATAAAGTATCTCAAGATGTTGTTAGTTCCGTAAGTAATGGCAAAGCAAAGGCAGTAATATTCCTCATGGAGCACAGCTGAGTTATGAACATAATCTAATTGTTACTGCTACAGAGCAACCAAAAACATGCTAAACAACCCACAACACCAGCAACATTACGAAAAGACTAATACAGACTGTCCCGACAAATTTACATCCAGCTTCCACTTTTAAAATACATAAACAAGTGCAACCTGTCTTGTAAGACACTGACAATTAAGTACACGCTACTCAAAAAAGAGAGCTCAGATGAGGTAGAGATTTACACATAGTATATTGTAAGGTGGGAATAAAATGGAGTAAAACACAACTTTAAGTCAGCAAATAGTTAAAATGACAATCTAGTAAGTTAAGAACTAGTCAAGTCAAAATGAACAGCAACCATATTTATCAACCTATATAAAACCCATGTACTATTATCCTAAAATGACAAATGAAGGAGGAGTCACAACTTACCCAAGCTTACTGAGGTACGGTAATACTCCACTTGAACTGAGGTAATGTGTAACCATTCCACTGCCCGGTGATAAACTTGTTCTTATGTAGGGCTTAACCACTAGGCCAGCTTCAACAGCTTTTTTGGCCAGCAGTCCTACCAAAAAAGAATGAGACAGTTTGTTTTGTATACCCCTTAAAAGAACATCTATATGATGCTACCTTAGTTAAATTAAGCATAAAAAAACCCCAGAGGATGAGTAGACCGTCAGTTTATTAATTATTATAGCAACTACTTGCCTGAATAAAGTTGCTTAATTCATAACAATACCATTCAGGTTTTTGGTCCCATTCCTATAATTTAGATACCCATTTTCTTTTCTAGAAGAAAAATCTCTTTCCCATGTTCTAGCTGACAGTGCAAATCCCTTGATTCTTCTTCTGACACGGGCCACACAGCCTCAAAGGGAAGCTTGCCTTGGCCACAGAGGACCTCAAAAGAAGAAAGCGAGGTCTGAGAGAGGATTAGCTGTTCTGGGAAAATTGTATGCAGCTTGCGAAGGTACCACACGTGCTCCTTAACTAGTGGCTAAGCACAGAACAATTGTTCAGCAATACAGATTTTCTTTCCGGACTCTGCAGCTAACTATAGTTCAAACTACTGTCATCCAGGACGGAGTCAAAGCTCCTGCATCAATTGTGTCGCTACATGCATCCACCTGAAAAGAGCCTTAAAACCAGTTACTTGCTGAAATATTTTGTAATGACTATCATTAATATTGCTTTATGACACAAATTTTGAGATTGTATCATTGAAAAGTCACTTCCGTCATATAACCTCCAGAACATACAACAAGTTTAAGGCTAAAAGTTTACAGTTTCAAACCTTTAGATCAAGTCATTACAGAGAACCTACAAAAGTGAAAGTAAAGGCCATGTAAACATGGGAGCACCATTAAGATGAAGTTAGTTGTCACTCGTCACAACGTACCTGCAGCAAGCATGACAGATGGATTACAATTATTTGTACAGCTGATTACTGCAGCAATGACAATGCAGCCATGAGATAGCTTGTATTCATTTCCTTCATACTGAACAGGTACAATGTCATTCTGTTTCTCAACTGCAATCTGAAACCCTTTAACACCAGACTAGATGACAAAAATACATGTTAGCAGTTATTACAGTACAGGAAGTATGACGTCATAGCAAGACCAAGTGAACCCTCATTTTAAAATAATACTCAGCTGTCCCATTAGGAACCCTTCAACAGTTTTTAAAAGCAGCCCTCTGTTCATGCCTCTGTGTTCATTTCCTGCTATACATGAAAGAACAATCCCTTACGAGTACACGTCTAATTCTATACAATACTTGTTTCTGAATTAGAAGCATACCCAAGATTTTAATTGGAAAAGGATTATAACTAAAAGCAGACTAGGTCAATTAACATTTCACACCCTCCAGCTCTTCAGCACTCAAGTCATCCTCCAAAGGTCCCTCTCAATCTCAACCACTCTGTGATCCATGACCAGTTATTTCTCTCTCCAGCACAACTGATCATTCTGTATTATTCACCTCATTACAAGCCAGAAATGCTAAAACCAACAGGAAAAATTTTTTACAGTGTCTAAGTGTATACGTTTCTAATGCTGCTGCCAGTCTTCAACTTTAATGATAAACACTAAAAATGAAGATGCATTCCTGTATTAGCTGCATTCTTAGATACTTGTGCGTATTCCTAACCAAAAGTATCACCTTCAGAGTAAAAGTGTTTCCTTTGTGAAGACAAGTTAAACTGCAAGCAAAAAATAATTTGCTAAGTTAAGAACACAGAACACTAATTAGCTAGAAATCTTGGAAGTCTTTCTGCATCTCCTTTACGATACAATGAGTTTTCTTTTCTTAGGGTAATTCTGTTTTGGAAATTAAGTAAAATACAGCTGTTTAAAAAAATCTGAAAATGAGAAAATGTTTCCCAAGCTTATGCTATTTATTACTTCACTTTAAGTTTTTCCTCCTTAGCAATCTGAACTGTGAAATTAAGGATTTTTGGAAGTTCACATTCCTGACAAACACACCTATGATTTATCAGTTACTATCCTCAGGACACTTGTCAAGCAAGAAAAGTATATCATTGGATAAGCTGTTTATATAGTAATAAGGAGGGCTCAGCTGGTATGCAAGGTATAACTAACATAACATTCATTCACATAGATTATAGGAAGTACCTTTTGAAGAGTACATCAGTTGTACAAACCTTTTCATTTAAGCAGGCTTGGAAGTCACTTTTCATATTATTAACAGCCACTCTATCTTGGGACCTCTTGGGGCCACTGACATATGGAATTATAGAACTTAGAGTAATTTGCACTACCTAAAAAAAAAAAAAAAACCACCACCAAAAAAACCAACAACACCACCAACACCACCATCCAGAAAAGCATGCATTATCAATCCCAGCCCAACATTACATTGAATATACTCTTGAGACATTCAGGACCTCTTCTGTTTAAAATTTGAATGTTCTGAGACATTAAAACTCCAGGCTTCCATTTTCAAGACTGCCCACTGTAAAAGGCTATTCATCTTATTCAAAGTGTTTTAACATCCCTAACTTTTCTACCATACATAAGGCTCACCTGATCACTCACGAGTGACAGGAGTTCAGGATGTTAATTGACATGAATGTTATTGTACTTCCCTTCTTTCTCCCACCCCATTTATATTTTGCAAACATACTCTGCTTCTCAAAATTGTGAGTTAATAAATACAACTTTTATTAAAGCAATGAAAATTACAGCAAGAGACAGAATTGATAAATCAGCATTAGTTATTTATTATGAGACTCAAACACACAGAAATGAGTTATCTCAAGCATACCTGGGAATACTCAGGTTCTCTGGAAGAACTCTCATCATTTCTAAATAACTTCACAGCTTTAAGATATGCTTCCATGACCTCAAGCTTGGCCTTGTCAAAACCTTAGGAAGGTTATTTCAAACATGAGAAAAGTCACATTGGAAAAAAAAAAAAAAACACCAAAAAAAACAAAC
>VFFE01008751.1:1022404-1036779 GCA_008921705.1 Burhinus oedicnemus
TTTTTTTTTTTTTTTTTTTAGATTAGCTTAACTGTCCTTCTTATATCAAAGAACAAAATAAGCTGTTCCAGCTCCGGCAGTTGTAACTCTACTTAAATTTACAGATTTGTCCCTGAAGTTCATAAAGCTTTTCTCTATTAAGATTTACGTGTTTAAGACACATCATGTGCTTAGTTGATAGCAGCCAGTATTACTGGCTACTGCTAGAAAATATTTCATTTGCTCTGCACTGACCAGAGAAAACATGTTTGTTATTAAATTAAACATGTTTAACTCTTATTTGAAAGTGACAGATTTCAGTGTCAGAAAGGCTTACTAATATGAATGAGCTTTTTTTGATATCTGTTACCCTGTGGCTTTCTCTATCTGCAGTGGCTTGATAAGGAATTTACATCCTTCTAGCTTAGCTGGAAATGTCAGCGAAATAATGCTCTTCAAAGGAAAAAATCATTGTGAAAAAAACCAGAAACACATTGTGATTTGGTTTGCAGTTTCACTTATTTCTAGTAACAGTTTTAGATTTTGATTTTGTAGGGAATCTACAGGTGGTTCAGGGATCCATTCTATATCAAGAAGATTTATATTCCATACACTTTTCAAAATAATAAATGAAAATTTTCTTAATACTTTTCTTTTAAATGTTTACCTATGCTTTCAAAAACAAGGACTCCGGATGTTGAAAAGTAAGAGGATGTTAGTAAATCAGGTATTAGACAAATGAACCAGACTGGACACAAACCTCAAGGGCAAGTCAGGTATCCACATGCCAGTGTTGTGCACACAAAAACTACAGCCTCACTTAAATACATGGGATACATGGAGACAAAACAGGCCACAAGAAAACATCTGTGCCAGTAAAGCAAGTAAGTCAGTCAGACCCAGATGCCACACTCTAAGCATCTCACAAAACTAGCCAACAGTAAATATGCATGGTACGATTTTTGTGGTAGGTATTACTCAGATGTATGAGATTCTACAGGATAAAAATTGTAGCCAAGTATATCCCATGACACAGCCTGTTACTGTACAGCAGAATGTCACACATGAAATCCACGTCAGAACTTTGCAGAACATCACTGCTCAAGAACTATGGAGTTTTAAGCAAAAAAACCGTATTGCCACATATCGTATCTAAAACATTATTACAATGAACCACTATTTGAATTGCAACTTTACCTGTATGTTTTAAGTGCTTCAATGTCACATTATCAACAGGGAAAAAGCTCAGAATAGCACCATATTCAGGACACATATTTGCTATTGTGGTTCGGTCTGCTACAGAGAGCTGGGAAACTCCACTCCCAAAAAACTCAACAAATTTTCCAGCGACATCAGCTTGCCTAAGATGCTGTTTAAAAGAACACACAACAACATTTGTTATGTGACGAGGTACAATGCAAGCAATGTTTGCTGCAACAATTCGCAATTAGTGAGTCATGAACTTCTAAAACAAAAAGCTGAAACTTTAAGGCCCATGTTTGCATAAAACCCCCTAATCCCCATTAACCCAGCAGGGGTTATAAAAACCTACACCAAAAAGTGACATAATGAAACACTCCTCCACCTGCCACTGAGCTCTTCGGATGTCCTAGTCAAGAACGGATACATGCTTCTTAAAGCATCATGCCAGGAAAAAGAACGTATTTTCAAAGCCATCGCAGCTCTTCAATGCTTTGACGCTTGCTCTTCACCTACTACAACAGTAACAGATTGTGCCGGCCTGGCAAAACCCTGTCTTCAGAAAATCCATTCTTGAGTTATACCAGCTTGCAACCATAGGCAAGCCTTGTGTCTTGCAGGAGTATTTCAGAACAAAAAGAACTAGAGAAAAAGCCTACATGCTGTCAGCAGGACAAAAATGGAAAACAGGGCTTCTCTCCCCTGGCCTCAACCCTGCACACACAGTTTGGGGTTTTTTAAAATTATTTTTTAGTGAAAGAGGGCTTGTAAATAAACCACTACAGAGGGAAAAGAAAACCACCACTACTTAGGAGGACTATTAAATAAAAATGGTTAGAGATATTTGTATCTTTCTGTACTGCCATGATTAAAGGTATACTAAAAATACTCCCAGCATTTAATTCCATTTTCAAACACCACTGGTAGAACTCGCAACAAGTTTTTCTTTGTTTGAAAAGGCATCGAACTCTTACCTTTGTAATGCTTAGAACAATATCTATGGATGTAGCAAGTGGGCTGGCTGTGCCTGTCAGTTCACACCCAACAACCTCAGGCAAAGTGAGAGTAACCGGCATGCCCAGCATCACTGCTTCTGTCTCAATCCCCCCAACACCTGGAAGGAGAATACTAGGTTGCTTTTCATCAATTTAAGTAACTCACACTAAATATGTTGAGGTCCTAAAAACCTAATAAAACCCTTCCTATTAAGCCTAAAGGGTACAGCAAGAAATGTAGTTCTCTGTTAAATGTTTGTACATAAAAATAAAATCAAGCAAGACTACTTCTGAAGTTAGACTTCGCAGTCAACCAGAAAATATTTTATACCTAAAATTAACTGTCCAAGAGAAAACAAGCGTTCATATAAATTTTATACTGCATGTACAAAACAGCATTTATTTGACTCTCAGTTGTTTTTCTGGCTATTTTCTCTTTAAATTACAAAAAGCAGTTTCTCGATTGAAAGAAATGTTAGTTGAGATTACTTTTAGACAAAAAACATTCTGAAGAATAATTGAAGACAGAGTTTGTTATGCTTGAGACAGAAATATCCAGAGGGAATAGAGTATTTCCCAGTAATGCTTTAGTATGCCTTTCAAAGTGCTATCAAGTTACTCTTAGCATACTTACCCCAGCCCAAGATACCCAAGCCATTTACCATGGTTGTATGAGAATCTGTGCCAATCACGCTATCTGGATATAGGAAATCTTTAACTTCAAAAACAACTCTTGACAAATATTCCAAGTTAACTTGGTGCGCCATTCCAGTCTCAGGTGGAATTACGGAAATATTCTTGAAAACCTTTGAACTCCACTGTAATTTTTCCAAAATGAGAAAAAAGAAGAGTTGCATTTTTTTCAAAGGTATATTCAGTTCTTAGAACATAACTAGAAAGACAAAACTAATATGCAATAAAACAGTAATTGCTATTCACAAAAGTGGCTTTTGCTCATTTGTCAAAGAGGTATGTGATCCCCTTGGATTCTGTACATTCTTAATCATCCTCAAAACCATGCATTCCATTCCTGTTGAAGGCTGAATCAATAATTCATACCTGTCAAAAGCAGGGCTGCATAAATCTTACCTTCCAGTTCACACAACTGATTTCAAGCACAGCTAAGACTATTATTTAGACAACAGAACCTAAGCACTTGTATTTAAAACAAAATTTAGTTTAGGTTTTACACTCTTGGATGAGACTGAAGACGCAGTTTAGAGAAGTGTCTTGCTACTTGCAAACTCAGGATGCTAGATTTAGAAAAGCTGACATGGAAACTTGTAAAAAGATTCAGCTTGGCAGTTTCCCTCTTATTAAAACTAATTTGCAACTTTCAGAAAGAAACCTCCTAGTCTACCCACATGAAAAGATTTTTAGAGCATTGCATCGAGTTCCTAAACCATGTGGATAAGGATCAAATACCAGTGTTGCAGACCCCTCCCTAGCAACAAAGAAGCTGATATTCGCCACATAAGACTTCCATTAAAAACAAGTTTACTGGCACTGCTGTCTGGTTTGAGAGCAGCAACATCTCAACACTGGCCACTGTTCAATGCTTCCAACTCCAGCAAGATTTGTAACAGAAGAATGGATAAAAGAACCTTTTATTTAGAAACTCACTGTGACCTAAGGCACTGAGCTCATTAAAAAGCATTAAAAAGACTAATGTTTCATAAATACCTACTTTGCCCACTACCTTCACACTGACAAGAACCAAATCAAAGTGTGAACTTTTTCAAGTTAGAATAACAAAAAATTATCTCCCTTTTAATTGACACCTAGACTTAGAACAGTTCTTAGATTCGAAGTCACAAACCATGTTATTAGCCAATTTTCTGTCCCCATATTAAATTCAGGTTTGAGAGTCTGACATTTCCAAATGATTACATTTAATTTATCATCTAAACCTGAACGCTGGTAGATAAATGGAGCAAGCTCTTAAAACAACCAAAACACAACACAATACAAAGCCCAGAGGTACACAGACATACCTTAAAAAACTGAAGCCTCTCTCTATTTCTGCCAAATTCCATCTCTTGATTTTTCAATACCGTCTCAGGCCTAGGAAGATATCAAGTTTACAAGCACTGTCATAATTTATTTCAAATTACAGAAGAACAAGCTGTTATTTTTGCTTGTTTGATGAAAGACTTATTTAAGCCTGGAGCACAATTTGAAGTGGTTTGTTAGAACAAAGATAACTCCTTTCTCACAGCAAGCTTTCTGTAAACAGTGAAAAATAACTGATTTCATCTGTGCTGTGCTTGAGAACATGTTTATTCTAGGTATAGTTTGCCTAAAGCATTTATCTCAAAAACACTCATTTTAAGAGATCTATTTCAAACATGTACTACAATACACAGACGCTTTTTCCCCCTAATCAGTAGGTTGCACAATTCAAGATTCAATAGAGTAAGGAACCAAGATGTTCACCAGTTCACGTAAAAACACTCTCCGTGTTCAGTACTAGCACTTTAGCAACTGAGTATAACATCAGGGAAATTGTGACTATCCTCCATTTCTGTATTTCTTGCCTCCAAGCCACAATTTTTTCTTCACAAGTACTCATCAGTACAGTCTCATAAAATGAACTATCTTTTCTTAATAAGTTTTATTTATTAAGATACTGATACTCATTATAAGGGAGTACTCTACAATTTAAGAGGAATAACCTCTGCTTGGAGAAGGTGGACAAGGAAGGGAACACACTTGCTTTGTTCCAGGAAGAAAGGAAGTCCTTGGTTTTCTAGAGGTGTATTTTACATCATGACCCTTCCCTTTCTTCTCTGCAGTGTCAGAAGGTTAGCAGCTACACTGCTCTGCAAAGCCTCAAGGGATCGTCATCATTCACGCTGCAGCTTAATAAATACCACTGTGGTTTTGCTGTCAGAAATATCAGTATTGCTGAAAACATCACTAGTTCTGCACTCCTATTCCTGTACTGAGCAGGAATATTTGCATATCTATAAAATCACCAAGACAATCAGCATAACACATCACTGTGGGATACAGATTTGATCAGCTTTTAGATTCTCCACCTGTCCAGCACGGGAAGACAGGGATCTGAACAGTCTATCAGACAAAAGAGGTGGCAGCTGAAAGAGAAGGACAATTACATGTAATTGTCATAGATGGAATGGTATGCAATGACCAGTTAATAATATTGAAAATCTCGAAAGGGCAGATAGATGAGGTTCCCCTGGGCCATTACATACAGGCAGGATATTAATTGAATTTCAACTCAGTGACAGATGGACTGTGAGATTCCACAGAAGCTGAGGGATGATGTATAGGTTAGCTCTTAGTTCTTCTTTAAGAGCCAGAGACTCTGATTATTCCTTTGCTTTGCTGTCCTTGTCAAGAAATGAGGGAAGTCACAAAATTTAATTTCAAAGTCACAGCCATGAGTCACACACAACCTGCACTGTGTAATGCCCTTCTTGTAAAAAAAAATTAAAAATATTATTTTAGACTAATTAAAATCTGCTACATCAGACCTTCTTCGAGATGCTGAAACTTGTCTGTGGTACATGAAGAAGAGTACAGAAGGATACTTCTGTAAGGTTGGGGGGGGAAGAAATCACATCTCTATGAACTGTCACAGGCAGTGCTTAACAACACAGAAAGGTGCAAATAATTAAAAAAAAAGGAAGCTTTCATACTCAGGCACCGGCTGAAGATGGAAAGGACAGAGGATAGGTGTGTTCTCAATCTGCGCAGAAAATTGTCCTGAGTTGCGACTCGAGTCTCCGGCGCTACACGGCCCCTTGCAGCCAGTCTGACCCCTGCAAGGCAGCTTCCGAGGCTGTGCTTTAAGTGGAGAAAGCTTTGCCACCGGCTTCTGTGAATCACCACCCCCAGGATTTGGAGCATTCTGTATTGCACTGTAACATTAAATAGAATAATAATTGAGACATTAGGGATTTTGTTCTTTTCTGTTTTCTTTCTTTGGTTTTTGCAATCTCTTCAACAAATTATAAAATATTATCTGAAAAAAAAATAGTTATTTTACTACAACCCTGTTGCAAAGTAAACTACCACTGGATAAGCTTAGTTAAGTAATATAGCGTGGTAAAAAGTAAGTGAACAGAACTGAATTGCCTGAAAGATTAACACCAGATAAAAAACTCCTTCAATTTGTTCACAACACACCAGAAATCTTTATAAACAATGTTGCCAAGGCTAAGCTCAGGGTTTAAAACTTGGAAGGTGGGGGTACAGCCTCATCCAAGTGGTGGATTTGATGAACATGTTTCTTTTTTTAAGTACAAGTTCTGTTAAATCCAGAGGAATGATCACAAAGCTTTCTCAAGGAAAGAAATATAACTTTATTATTTAATTAGGGGTTTTATACAAATTCTTAAAGGCTCAGATAAATTTTACACACTATTCAAGTCAGTCAGAAGACAGACAGGAAAATTTTTTTAAAAAAATAAATCCCATATAGCACACTACCCTCTATTTGTACATTATTCAGTCTTCACATGAGAGCAAAAAAGCTGCTTGTGAAAAATGAATGACTTTTTACCTCTCAGTATTTACCAAATTGTGGATTTGTAATTGAAGCCACTGCTTCCTTCTGCTTTAGTAACACAGAAAGATACCTAGTTATCGAATTGCAGGATATCGCATGGCCTCAGAGGGTACCTTGTCTAAATCCCAACTCAGTCCACCAGCCTCTGATCAGCAGGAAATGGCAGCCATATAAAAGCAGCACAAACCATCTTGTAGCAACGGGTTTCTTATCATAGGCCAGCAGCTGCTGAGACCCCGCAAGCTTTCCAAAAGTAAAACTACAGAAGCTGGATTTATCATCACAAAGCAGCATGTTGAGACCTCTTGCCAACGCTTGGTCTTTCTGATAATTTTAGGCTATCCTAATTGCAATTGAATCAGCTGTCCTTCCAGACACAAGAATGGACAGACCACAGAACTGAAACAACACATGTGCAACACAACACATGATTTGTAGCTTCCTGCTCTTCACTCTTCTAATACTAACCAAACTGAAATCCTGTATGTATTTGGAACATCTACAGAAATGACTC
This sequence comes from Burhinus oedicnemus, assembly GCA_008921705.1. Taxonomy (NCBI): domain Eukaryota; kingdom Metazoa; phylum Chordata; class Aves; order Charadriiformes; family Burhinidae; genus Burhinus; species Burhinus oedicnemus. Next base: position 1,029,630 of record VFFE01008751.1, read on the forward strand.
ATACACTCATGTCCATTTGACCACTGGCTTTTTCCTCACGAACTTTCCCAAAAAGCTTGAGTAATTTACACAATTCTGCATGAGTTTGAAAGGCTGCATGATGGAGGGGCGGGAGAGAAGGTGCAGGAGGGCTGCATTATTTACTTAGTGTTTACTTCAGCAAACACTGAATAAAATGCGAGGTTTTTCCTCTTCTGTAGTATTATGTTTCTAGCAAAAGGCAGCCCCAGGCTGTTTTCATCACATTACTGCCTGTCAGAAAAGGAAAACCACGCTGTTAGTTTTCCAGTCCCAATACTTTTTCAGACTCCTACAAGTACACTTCTCTCTCTCCAAATACATGCAGCCTTTTTTAATCTGTTGTAAAATCCAGGCCCGTTAAAAAAAAAAAATCAGTCTTAAGCTCTGGGCTGATATGACAGTCTTTCAAGATGTCCAGTAGGATTGCAAGCTGTTTCTCTGGAGCTGTGACAAGGCAGTCATGTTTAAAAAAAAAAAGTTTTGTTTAACATTAACAGTAAGAACAGGGCAAAGCAAAATTATAAACTCCCCCTGCCTCATTCTCTTAAGACATATTATTTTCTGGAAACCATGACGGATCCAGTTATTTCAGTAATCTCTTGCCCAGAATTTGGGTTGTCAGTCAGCTTCACCCATAACCCCTCACAACCATTCTTTCTCTCCTTCAAGAGTGTTATTTTATCCATTTTTATCCAGCCCTCTTTCAGATACCATCAGGTCTAATTTCAGGGATCCACACATGACAAATGATTTGATGGGATAGTACCAAGACCAGAGTGAATCCATACTTCAGTATCAGACAAAAATGCATAGTTCCCCAAAAAAACGAGGTACGTTACCATTTGCTGAAATCAATCTGCAGAGAATGGTCAACAGTGAGATCAGTTGGGCAGGCAGGATTGACCTTCACAGGATCTCCTCCAGCACTTCTCACAGCTTCCCTCATGGCAGCAAAATCCACCATTGCTGGAATTCCACTAACAAACAGAAAAACAAAATAGTATAATAACATAGGACACTAACTCACTGAAATATAAAAGCTTCTTTTTAACTTTAACTTTATTTAAGTCTAGACCTAACTAATTTCTATTTCAGATAATAAACCCCTACTATTCCATTCTGTAAATTTTAAAGAAATTGAAACATTTTTAAAAGTTAGAGTTGATACTCATTCACAACAAGCACCAGCATGTTTGAAGATAACATACCAAACAAGAACACAGGAACATCTCAAAGAGAATTACATTTCTCTTTTGTTCTGCCATGCTTCTGAAGTGTGATGGTACTTCACTACAGAATTTTTAGATACTTATTACCTTTACGATAGAACCTTGCTATGTAAACAATGCCTGTGCTATACACGTTAACACCTTAGCATGTATTATTACTCTTCTTACAGAGCCAGCCATTTGTGAAGCTCAGTGTTTTACAAAAATATTCTTGCTGCTATTACACAGACAAGCGTCCCTGAAGTACAAAACTGAGGACAATGTTTATCTAACAGTACTATATAAATCTTCCTGACTTTGCTTGCTAAGCAGAAGTTACCTCATTTTTATTATTATCACAATTCCTTTTTTTAATTATCTCATTTCTTGATAAATAGTTAATGAGTCAGCGAAACAGCTTAAATTTAATATTTGCAAATTGCTGAAGGACTGCCCTTTTAGCTATGCTATACCCAAATCACAAAGAAAGCTAATATCATAAGAGACTTCTTTTAAATACGTGTATTATTTATGGATTCAATTGGATTACATACACTTGTGGAGTAAGCAATATTTAATCTTCAGTTATCTCAAGCAAGAATTCTATATATTTCACTGAACCAGCAGCCATCTGGCTACAGCCAAAATGTCACCACTTCCATTTGTGTGTTGGCTCTTAGCCTGTAAAGTGTTCCTTGTAAGCCAATAGCTTCAGCCTCACCAACCTGCTCTAAAACCAGCGTACCCTATGGAACAACTCCTACCCTTGCATCACAGGTAACCATCATGAGGAATCTACTGGACAGCAGAAGCAGTGCACAGGTTTCTACTGAGAAGAAGAGATACCTCAGTATCAAAAGGCTAGGTGCTATCTATTTTCAAGCCAAAGAACTGTACATACAACTCAGTGAGTTTACACAGATTATTTCAGAGTTTTTGGTGCGCGCACACACACATACTTACGTGAAGTCTTGAAGAACGACTCTGGCAGGACAGAAGGGCACTTCGACATTATTCTGTTTTGTTTTCCAGTCTAAGATGTTCATAGCATCTGTTTCTTTCACTAAAAAGCCATCACAGTTACGGATACTGGATTCAAACAACACTCGTATGGAATAAGGCAGAGTATCTACGGTAAAGCAAAGTAACTGACTTAATTAGTGCAATACTTTCAGCATACGTAGGTTTTTTTAAAAATTAAAATCTCACATTTCTAATAAATTCCACTTTGCTAGGGATTGGAAGGATAAGAGCTACAGGAGCCTGCTTTTCCAGTTGCCTTTGGGTTTGATCTTCATTACATGATATGCAACAGTGAGTTGCATAATGTATACACTGCTGCAGCAGATGAGTTATCATATGGGATTTGAACAGAAGATACCAATGGCTTGATCGCACTGTGTTACAACGGTGACATTTAAGAAGGTATGCTATGCTGGCAGGAGAGAGATGCAAGGAATCTAGAGCTGGGATTACTGATCAGAGTGGGTGAAAAGCAACAAGAATTAGAATATCAAAGATTTTTTTTAACTGTAAATTTCACCATTTCATTACTTGAGATATCAAGCCAATGCCAGAATATTGTCTTCTTTTTTTAAAAAAAAAATAGTGATATGAAGATCAGAAACTATTCTGCCATGTGCCCTAAAATTAAACACATTTCATAAATTATAGAGAAGAACGACATTTCACTAAATACAACTTCAGTTAGTTTGTTACCGATCTGGATTATGGTACTGACTAGAAGGAGCTTTCTGGCACAAGAAAATTTAGGGAACTGGAAGTGAGAATGTAATAAGTAGGAGGAGAAAAAAAAAAAGTAGATGTCACTTTTCACTGCAAACAAAAATATCAAGATTAATTCACATTTCTCCCCAAATCCCATTATTTTCAGTACCATTCAAGCAGGCAAATGACTTTATGAGAACAGTGAGAAATACAAAAAAAGTTAGTTGGAAGAAGAGGGTGTAACAATGAAGTTCAAGCTTTAACAAAAAAAGTTAAGATTTGGTGGTCTCAACCTAATCCAGAGGTTTGTCCACAAACTATTAATATAGGATTTACTGACTCTGTTCTCATTGTATATCTTTCTCAGATATTATCCATTGCTATCTAACTAGACAAGTCACTCAAAATAATATCAGAATGTCAAAAAACCATGTCCAATCAGCTGTAATGCCACCACTCACTTTATTTAAAAGCCAAGTTACCAGAAGAAAACTGTTGCTTTTTCTTGGATTACAAATAATAGGCAGTGCATCCTTAAAGCAATAAATCTGACCGTCCAATGGGCTGCTTAGCAGCCATCAGCTATGAAGAAGCAGCTACTTCTCTCTATTAGGCACTAGCAAGCTCACACCTGCAATATTGCATGTAGTTTTGGGCCTCCCAGGATACAGGAGATCTCAAGACCCAAGATCACATCCAGCAAAGGGCCTTCTAAGATGGTTACGGGGCTGCTGCACCTGCCACATAGGAGCAGTTGGGAGACCTGGGTCTGCTCACCCTGAGAAGAGAAAGCTAAGCGAGCCAACCATAGTCACCCACAACTTAATAGGAACTGCAGAGAAGGTGAGGCCTGACTTCTGAGAAGTGCACAGTGAAAGGGCAAAAAAAAGTCACAAGGTGCAGGGAGGAACACTGAGACGGGACTGAAGGAAAAAGAAGTTCACAGGGAGGGTAGTTAAGCACAGGATAAAGAGAGGTGGTAGAAACTCCCATCTCCCAGATTTGCAGAGCTCAATCGAGAAAGGCTCTCCGAGTTCACTCTAGTCCCAGCAAGAGGCTGAACTAGATCTCCAGATGCCCCCTCTGCCCTAAATCTTTCTGAGCTCTTTCTAACTACTGTTTTCCCCATAACTAAATACTATTTTATATATGAGAAAATCAGATTCTCTCTAGAAAACTGGCAAATAAATCAATAAACATTTATACTACTAATCTGATTAATTTAAACAGGCATCTATGGTCAGATTATAGTCAGAAGCCCCAAGGCAGAAGACAAACAGGTAAAACCCAAAAGTTAATGTTCTAGGAACAAATGCAATGAGCAATTCCAGATGCTGGATTTGCTATCAGTGCTGTCCCACACTGTGCCTAAATTTTATTTAATATCTTGCTAATATGTAGTTAATATGAGGCTTCCAACCTCTGCACAGAAGTTTCTATTGGAAGACAAAGACACACTTAGTCTAGTCTATTTAGACTTCTTCTCCAAATATTTTCAGGAATATTCGCTGCTGCTCCAAGCTTTATGGCACATCTTAGCAGAAAGTAGTATCTTCTGTTTATATTTCCACTCCAGTCACAAGGCTTTTCAAAAAACTGCGGTAGAACTGACTGGCTTTGTTACTACCACACTACTGCTTCTTCCTCGATAAAGCCACAAACAGAAGCATTCTACCTCCTTCTTATGTGCTTATCTGAAATCTAAAAGATTAACTTCATTATTACACATCGTAGAAATCTGCAAGAGCACACAGCTGTTGCACAAAAGTTTCAGCAGCCATTGTGCACTAGCTCCCCTCTTTCTTCCCTTCAAACAATAGGGAAGTAATTAGTGCTGTCAAATATGGGTTTAAAGTGAAATATCTGCTGGTAATTTTTTAGTTAAGAAACGTATCACAAATTCTGTGAATGCAGGAGGGTAATTCAGACTTTACAAAGAGCAAAACTGAAAAAAAGGCCCAAATACCTTTAATATGTACCTCAAGTAAGTATTTTAGGAGTTTAACATGAAAGTAAAGGGAGAGAATAATGAAAGTATGTTTTGATTATCTGCAAGAGTAAAGCCTATTCCAGCTAACACCAATCTATAGCTCTCTCCATCTGCATGTACTACCCTCCCTCACCACATGTGCACGTACTATTTATTTTTTAAAAGGTACCCAGATACAGAGAACCAATAAAAGTCTTTTTGGCACATACCATTTAGTGTTATATTACATACTAATGACATGCTGAGATCAAGCAATTGTTTGAACACCACAAAACCTCATCTTTCTGCAGCAACAGCAGTAGCAGCTATGTTCTAGCAAACACAGTTACCCACTATCTGAAGTTGCTGGTAAGGTGAAACTAGAACACCAAGAAGCAGTAGACAATTATGGTAAAAACTGTATTTATTTAAGCACTACATAGATGTTCTCTGTCACTTCATTTTTTCCAAAAGAGAAATTATTGTGATTTGGAGCTTTGCTGAAAACTCCAACACCACCGATACTTTCTCCCTTAATGAAAGAAAGCTACGTGAGTATTACCCCCTACCAACTTCATAAAGCAATGACAGATTGGAAAAATTGTAAGCTTTCAAAGATACCTATTAAGAATTCACGTATTCATGACTGCATCTCCTAAGATTTTATAGCAGTAAGTGGTGCATGTTTACTGCTGGTACCATCCTAATTGCAAACAACTAAAAATTATCATTACCATACTTGGCGCCTCCAAGCTTCGAGACATTGTAGAACTTCTTTTGTGGATAGTTTCCTAATGCTTCAATTACCGGCTGGTACGGGCTTCCTGGGGGGATGGGAAAACCAAAAAGTTACAGCCATAAAAGAATGGAAGATTTGAGTACTGATAGAGGAAAAGAATAGAAAGTTTGAGCACTGACAGAATATTCATAAGAAGAGCTTTTTATTTCTGATTTTACCAAAAATAACGTTCCTCTAGGACTGCAAGTACATCATAATACGGAAAGGTTTCTAAATGCATTGAGACACCTAATGATGTAGACGTGTGACTAAGATGAATTTTAAAAGTATCTGTAATACTAGGTATATACAGGTCATGCAAGTAATCAGCATAGTCACACGCCTTTGACCTTTATTGTCTCAGTTTACCATCTACAAAACAGGATAAATGCACCTCACCAACACAGATAAGAGATACAGGTCTTAATACAGTAGAAAACATAAAGCCTTGACTAATGACAAGCAAACAAGGGACAAAAATAAACCTTATAACAGCTACTAGGTGGAGAGAACAAGTAACTTCTTGAGAAGTAGTGGTTCACAAAAAGAATGTTTTAAGTCAATTGCTAGCAAACTAATGGACAGTGCCAATGATACACTCCCTCAGGCTTAAAGAACGTCATACAGTAAAAGTTTAAGGAAATAAAATTTAGGTTGCAAACAGTGGGGAAAATGGTGTTAGTTCTGACATCACCGAGTTGTTCCTGCGAGCACGAACACCAAACGCTGGATCCGCAGCAGAATACTTACCCTTTGTCTGCTGTTTGCTTTGATCTTAATACGCTACAGTTACACTTTCACTGCAAAGCAAACGCTGCATCACCAACAGCTAACAACTGCGCCACTTGAACATCCAAACAACTACCGTGACCCCCCAAACGAAGCCCGCCACCGTTTAGGCCTCAGCCCTACGAGCAGGCACCTTTATGGGCACGACACCCCTCGCTCGCCGCGGCGCTTGTGGCGGAGGGAACCCAAAGGGGGACAAAAAATGGTCGTCAGGAATAACGGGAGGCCCTGCAGGACGGGCTTACAGTCGCGGGCGAGCAGGCGGGCCCCGAAGCCGGACCCGAGAACAAAGCGCCTCCCGCCGCGGGGGCAGCCGCCGCCGGAGGCGATAACGGGCCCGGGGGAGGGGGGTGGGGGGAGTGCCCCAGAGCAGCGGGGAGCCCGCCCCGCTCCCGCCCGCCGCAGGCCCGGGGCAGTACTCCCGCACAAAGGGCCGGGGCAGGAGAGGCCAAACACCTCACGCCGCCGGGGGCCGCACTGCTCCGCCGCCGGCGGGCGCGGAGGAAAGGGGCGAAGCGACAGCCCAGGCCGCGGGGGGGAATCCCCCGAGGTCGGAGGCAGCCCCGCGGACGGCGGCGGACCCGCTCCCACTGACCTGGCCTGACAGGGTCCATCGCTGGCGACCATATTAGCTCTGCGGGGAGGGGAGCGGGGGGC